>BQNB010043262.1:0-45606 GCA_026074375.1 Tanacetum coccineum
TTTTCCATTAAAATCATTTTGTCAATATCTTTTTCTTCCTTAAGTTTCAAATCCGTTATGACCTTTGTTTTCTCTTTGACAAGACCTTCGTAATGTGACTTGGTTAAAAGACTTTGTTTGACTAATTCATCGTGTTTGGCTTGGACAATTGAATTTCGTAGGCTTTAACTTTTAAACCTTCTTTTATGTCAATGTCCTTTTGAGCTAATAGTCCTAGAGTTTCATTTAACTTATGTTTAAGTTTCTCATAGTGAACAATACGATTATTAAAGGCCATGTACTCCTCAAGCTCAGTCTGTTTATTTTGAAGTGCAACTAAGCAACTATCCCGAATACTATTAGATTCCCCCAAAGTTCTACTAGTTTCTGTAAGAACAGATTTGCACTCAGTCAATTCTTGAGTCAATGTTGCATTTGCTTTCTTTAATTGCTTCTGAATCTTTTTATTTTCATCAACATCAAGTTTTAAATTTGCACTTAAATTAGCAAGTGCAACACGCTCATCATCACATTCTACATCATTTTGGTCATTCTGAATATCATTATCACACATATCCGGTGAATTAGGAATGACATTACTATCATCTGTTTTCACTACTCATGTGTTACTAATGGATTCAAATTGCTCAAAATGTTGTATTTCATTGGCAAACACATCATTTTTAGTATCGTATTGTACCTGTTCTAATGGCTTAGAATTAGTTCATGTATCTGCATTAGGAACCTCCTGGATCTTTGCCATGTAGCTGTAATGTGCTTCCAACTCTTGTTCGTCAATTGCTTCATTCGTATCTGCTAGCCAGTCAGATTGCTCTGCTTGAAGTTGAACACCTTTCTCAGCTTGTTTACACAGCAACATCTTTTCCTTGTGATACGTAGAGTCTTTAACCCGTTTTGTCTTTCTGCATTCCTTAGCAAAATGACCAAATTCCTTGCAGTTAAAACACTGTATCCCAGACTGCTGCACTACTTGACCACCTATAATGTCCCTAGCCCCAACAACATTCACTGCCCTCTAATTCCTAAACTGTCCAGTCTAATTGCCATTCTTGTACCTTGGAGTAGTATCCACATTCTTGTTTCTGGTGTTTAAAGAAGTTCTGAGGTTGTTGTTGGTAGGTTTGTAGAGTTTCTTAAAGTACTTTGCAATGAGAGCCAAATTTTTCTGCATTTCTTTATCCTTTTGAGCTTGTTCAGGATCACTGTCTTCTTCAGAAGCTGACTCAGATGGAGGTGTGATTGGTTTGGCTATCTCCTCTTTGCCTTTGTGTCCTGTAGTTTGCATGAGATCCGTATGGAGAAGTGAGGCATTTGATGTTGGTGCTATGAATGATGTTGTGAGACTTTGATGTCCTGATAATAAGATTCTTGAAGTGTTTTAGCAAGCAACAAGTGCAAATGGGTGTACATTCTTGGCCATTATTTCCTTTAGCACGGAGTTCATTAACTTCCTTTTGATATTGTTTCAGAATGTCAAAGAGTTTGTGATATGAAACTTCGTCCAACTTGTGTTGTTGCTTGACAATTGTAACAAATCTTGACCATTCGGATTGAAGTTGTTGAAGAAATTGAACATTGACTTGCATTGTAGCAACTGTCAAATTGTTTCTGATCATTTCATTCATCATCTTGTAGAATCTTGTGTAGTATGACTCAATTGTTTATCCATCGTAAGAGGTGAATTTTCCAAACTCCCAAAATAAGTTTGTCTTGACATCTTAAATGTTGAGTGATTCACCTTGTTGTAGTCTTTTGATAGCTTCCCACATTTCTTAAGTTGTCTTACATGCATCAACCGTTGAGTATATTTCATCTCCAATTCCAGTCAATATCAAGTGAATCGCTTCCTTTTCTGATTCAAAATGAGCTTTGTTTGCAGGAGACATATTCAGAACAGTTTCAACTGTTGTTTGTTCAGGAACTGCTGGAGAATTCTCTGTTGCAGGAACAGCTGGAACTACGACAGTAGTTGGAGTGTAAGGACCTTCGAGAATGCACTTTCGTAAGGCATCACCATTTGGTCTTGTATCAATGTATCGTAAGAACCGTGATCGCCATTGTGCATATCGTCCTGTTGCAAGCATTGGTGGACGATCCCTTGAACCAGCTGCCATTATGTTGTTATGCATTTGACTGTCGGTGGAAGAAGTTACAATTGGAGTTGTCATGATGAATGATTGTGTTATGATAATTGTTGGATCGATACAATGATTAGTGATTGTATGATAAAAGTGATGATTGTTTGTTAGATTAGGTGATATGTTGTTTAATTATGATTTGGTTTGGTTGAAATGAGTTAACGTAATGAAGAGTCTTAGACAAAACGCAGTGAAGAATCTTAGACAAAACGCAGTGAGGAGTCTTAGACAAAACGCAGTGAACAAGAAAATTTTGCCAGAGTTTCTTTCTACCAAAACACAATGAAGGTCTTCAAAAGTAGACAAAACGCAGTAGACAAATCGCAGTCTAAAGAGGCAAATCTCAATAGACAAAACGCAGTGCTTAGACAAATCTCAATAGACAAATCTCAATAGACAAATCTCAATAGACAAAACGCATTGACCAAAACGCAGTGCTTTGACAAATCTCAATAGACAAAACGCAGTGCTTAGACAAATCTCAATAGACAAAACGCAGTGACCAAAACGCAGTGCTTAGACAAATCTCAATAGACAAAACGCAGTAGTCAAAACGCAGTCCCTAATAAGACAAAACGCAATACTTTTGTCCTTCACAAAACGACAAAACGCAGTGTCCTTTTTCTGAAAAAACGCAGGAGACAAAACGCAATGAAGAAATTTGCCAGAGAGACAAAACGCAGTGATGAAAAATATGACTTTTTCCACCTAAAAATCACCCTTTGAATGTTTTTGCTTGGTTTCTTTTGTACAACTTGATCCTAGAAGGCTATAACAACAATAAAAACACCAACTTTAATACCACAATCGTGATAATCAAAGAGTGTCAAGAATGAGACCATAAACCTTCAAAAACCAAACTTTTGATCTAATTTAACCAAGAAAACGCACACACAATCTAGCTAATCATCCCATGTGCTCTGATGCCAAATGTAGTAGCCACACAAATCACTTACACAATCATATTTGGTTACTTGGATTAAACAAGAAAATAAGATAAGATGATAAGAAGAATTTTACAAAGAGAAACTAGACAGAGAAAGTAAGGAGAAAAATAAGAAGTTGATTTACTTGCAAAGTTACAAATGAGACCAACACCCTCTCCATCCTTGGAGAGGGGTATTTATAGTTAAAACCAAGAGGCTTTCATGCCTTGGTATTTCTACGGGCCGGGCTCGGGATTACTTGGGCTTTCGCCCGACACACGTGACCGATTAGATTACATAAAGAGCCCGTTTATCCGTCTAGCCTATTACAACATATAATTAATTAATGACCGAGACCTAATATAATTAATGAACGAACTTCCTTGTTCGACTTAATATTTTGAGGCTAACACAATCCATTAAATCCTTTAACCCATCAAATGCCTAATACCAAGCCCAATCATAACCCGGGTCCAAGATCTTATAAACACGGGTCAAACCTCCCTTGGTCAAAATTCACTATTCACGGTCTCCCTCCTTTCCCTCCATTTTACATAAGGTAATAATTAACACAGGGTAAATAAAACCACTTACCCTTTTCACTCTTCCCTGTAACCCGACAAACCCCCTTAACCTATTCTCCTAGAAGATGACAAGACCACATTGGCAATCCTATGATAAATGATTGGTTGATGAGAAAATGGAGTCAAATCAAGGGCTGAGATCAAGATAAAGAAGCACAAATGGATTCAAGGGCTGAGATTGATGGCTTGGAGAGCACTCTCAAATCCTCTCACAGAAGAAACACACCTTAAGGCCTAGATGCTTCTCAAGACCACTATAAATAGAGGACTAGTTTCACACATTAGGGCATCCAGTTTTTATCGAATCTTTTCTAGAAGAAGTTTACAAGATTACCTTGGTTAAATTCAAGAAGCTTTTGATAAAGAAGTATTGTCCCGGAACTGAAGTCCAGAAGATGGAAGACGAATTTTACCCATATGACTGTTGTTATGAATGGGATGATCCTCAAGCACTTGTCGTGAGAAGATTTAGAGGATATTGGCAACTTTGTAGTCCCCTTGGTGCAGATCTGTAGAAAAAATGAGGAAGTTTTATTAACACCTCATGTTTTAGGTCATTGTACGACATTATGTAATTCACAATTTATTTTTAGGGTTTTACGCGTTTGCTCTTAAATCGTAATCGTTAAGCTAAATCGTGTACTCTAAAAATGACCATTCAATGTAAACGGACATTAAACGATTAAACGTTTACATAAAGCAAGTGTTAAATGATTATTATGAGGATTTTATAATCTTTCTTCACATCTTATTTTTAGTGGTAAGTTAAGTGGTTACGTTTCGCGATTAATAAATTTGCGTTATCGGCATTCACGAAAGCACCAAAACCTATACTACGCTTAAACAAATACCACGATTATACCAATACACAAACAAAATAATCAAAATAAACATACATATATGAGCTATGTGGCCGAAATTCGAGGTGATAGACCCCCCAACTAGTAAGTTTATTATCTTGTTTGCAAGAGACTTGCCCCTAATTATCAAGATTTATCACAATATCAATAGGGAAACCTTGTCTTACACCTTTACATAACACTTGACTCAATTGCCCTATAGGAACTTCCTTGAGAACCTTCCTTGAGTCTTGGTCAAGTATATAAGGCTTTAGCTAGCAAGTAACACACACTTCTCTCATTTCCAAGGTGTAAACAAAATCAAAACCTCTCTTTCTCTCTTACAATAGCCCACGACTCAAAACTCATAAAATACTTAATCCATAGCCTTGATGTTTATCATATACAAAGAATTCTCACAATCATAATTTAAGGTATTACTAGAAGAATTGAAGGGCTTCGGTTAAGCTTTTGAAAAGGTATTTTTAACAAGATATTGCAAGATTAGGGTTTTGGTTGAAATTAGGGTTTTCACCTTATATTTTCAAGCCAAGGTTGTTAATCACAAGGGTGTGATTGTTATTCTTTTCTCTACTCATCCACACAAGGTTATTTAAAAGCTTAATCATTTCATAACTAAGATTTTATGTGTTCATATGCTCTATTTAGCTTAAAGCACCTTTTTGGAACTTTAGTATATGTAAAAGGGATTTATTACTTATGATCATGTTTTGTGTACTTATTTACTGTTATTATGGAATGTATTATGATCGTTAAATGGATTGAATAGAAACTCTTGTACACACTTGGTTAAGTATAAAAATGAATATGTACAAATTAGGGTTTCTTTTATAAAGTTATGATTAAAAGTGAGGTTAGAGGACTTGTTGTCTTGAACCATGGATAAAATATGATCTAATGGACTTTCTATATGTATGACATAATATATAAATGTTGTAAAGTAGTTGTAACAAGGTGTTGAAGCATAATGGTACAAAAATCAAGCTTAAAATATGTTTTAATAACAAACTTCAAACTTGCTGTTTTGGCTCGAATTTGTTAACATCCATGTTAGGTTTTATAAATATAGTATATCTCATAAGGATTCCAAAATGATAAGAAACTAGAAAATCGGATTTATAACGAAGAAGATACGATTAGTTAAGAGTTTTACGACGCCTTAATACTTTATAAACAAAATTTTATAAAAAATTTCTTTTCATGGATGTAAATTATACTTTGTAACATTACATTAATATGATAAAACTTGCAATTACGAGAACGTGTTCGAAATAGAATCGCTTAATAAAATCGGAGCTATTTAACGAATAAGATACGACATTTAGGGTTTTGGCTTATTAAAGTTATAAGTTATATCTGTTAGATACATGAACAGTTAAAAAACACTTTTCACAATAGAATCTCGGAAAACTTTAAAATGCTTTAGTATGATCACTCATCTTAATACGGAAAGCTTGGGAATTTGAACGCGAAGAAGCGGGACTTAAATTGACAAAGGTTATGTATTTTTTGCTTTAGGCGTAATTATAAACGTTTTTTTACTTTATATATATGATTAACTAAAACGACTTAGTTGGTGATATAGCTATATAGAATTTATATCCTTATTAGTTATCAAAGTGCTATATTACGATGGGATTTTATAACGAGGCTTCTTGGATGGCGTATTGAAGAGTTGTTGTATTTACGATTTAAAAGTGTCCTAACTCCTCGTTCAGTCATGTCGCATGACCTCTTAAATTATGATAGCCTAGAGAAACAATCGTACATTGATAACTATACGTATGGATTATTATGGGTAGGTTGTTAGACAACGTTCTTGAATAGACTGATCGTCCTCTAATATCAATAGGTTAGCATTAGGGCAATCACTGTATGTTAGCGTGAAGCGTTTTTTACTTGGGATATTTATTATCAATTTACTCACTCAAGGTGGTTCATTGCCCATGTTTACAATCTTATTGATTATACTAGTTTTTGAGCGCCTGTGTTGGAGAAACATATGCATGTTTTACAAATTGGACTCCAAGTGTAACATTTTATCATGATTTCGTTTTGCTTAAGTAGCGATAACCCACTCTGCCCATGAATCTGAACTGTCAATTACTAGAATGTGAGCTTGCGGATACGATTATGATAGATCATTTGGGATTGACACTCCACGTTCGGCGTGACTAGTTTCACTGGAAAACGACGTATATCATGTCGGATTTTAGATGTTATGGGTTGAACATCCATCAACGGGGACAATGTAGCAATATTTATCATATTGTTATTCATTTATGTCGAGCTTTCGGTTTGTCATGATGCTTAGAAAAACGTATATTATTCATTTTGCTTGATGTCTGCATCTGGTTGCATTTTCATGGGGGAAAGTTAATAACGGTCATGCATATACATTTACATAAACCATGAAATTCACCAACTTTTTGTTGACGTCTTTTAAATGCAATGTATTTTAAGAGATCATTGAGCTGAGGTGCGAAGGATACATTGGTGGTTATATTTGAAGTCATCGCATTAAGATATTAGTCGCATTACATTTTGTATATCTGTTATGGGCTGGAAATCTTTGTTATTAATAACAAAAGTAAAACAAGTATGCTTCGTGGCATTTGTATCACAACATTTTGTTAAATCTAATGTCTCAGTTTTTTTTTAAACAGATTTATCGGTGGTCTTATTCTTATCTTGTGTTATTGATCTGAGAAGTAACACGCCCCGGACCCTTATTCTGCTGCGACCACTACCTCAATTTGGGGGTGTTACAGATTGGTATCAAGAGCCAAGGTTATAGAGAACCAGGTCAAATGTTTTTGCTGGACTATAACCGTTTTCAAACATTGCATTCACACAAAGGGGTTTTCACGGGACATACATACACAAATTGTGCATTAGTCGGTTAAGCCTAGATGCATGCATGATTGATATACATGTTATGAGATTAATTGTTCTCATTACTATAGAGTCTTATATTAAATACTATATATTAGTATGTTGGTAGTGCTTTTTGTGTCCGTTCAGGATACGGTTATGTCAGATTCGGAAGATTCCACGATCACCTACACGGCAGTGTCTAGTCTATTTGAGGATGGGTCATACATTGGTTCACCAAGAGTCGATGGACCACCCATTATGCCAGAGGACCCATATGCTTACTGTAATGGATGCTTTAATCAGGTTCACCTCGCCCTGACTACATACATAGCCCCGAGATTCCACCATCGCCTGACTACATACCTGGCCCCGAGGAGCCGTAGTCACCTCCCCCACTAGACTTTGTTCCTGAGCCGATGTAGCCTGAGTACATGCCACAGGAGGATGAGATACTCCCGGCCGAGGAGCAGCCACTACCCTGCTGTCTCCCTCACTACTGCAGATTCACCAGGAGTTGTTCCTAGAGTCTGATTCAGGAGGAAGGGGAGCCAGCCAGAGGAGGACGATTAAGGATCCAGAGGAGGATGTCCAGTGCATTACCCTATGATATGGATGATGATGTGATTGGCGATGATATAGGACGAGGACTGAGGCATGAGGAGGAGGAGGAAGGGATGCACCCAGCTCGGGCCCGACTCTGTCCCACATGTACTCCGTTATGGTCCGCAAGGTTTCTATACTGGGATGCAGACATACATATAAACTTCCTCCCTAGGGAAGATGGTCAAGTGACTTTTCTTGCTTATACCACGCACCACCATTTACTATTTACTCCACTATCATCTCCTTTACAGTTCTACCATCTCCCACCATTTCCAGCGCCATCACCATTGCTAGTCTATTCGCCCCGTTGGGCTATCTGGAGTGCTATGATTCGGTGAGTGCCGAGGAACACCATCTTCTTCTCATCCATTTTAACACTAACACTACTTCATCACACCTTTGCAGTTTACTATCTTTCTGACCAAGGATAGACAGGCCGAGGTTCACACTCCAACTCAGAGAAGAGGATGGGTAATGACTTGGTCTTAGGTACGAGATTGGAGAGAGTTCAGCTAAACTGCCAGCTGCCACTACAGATACGCATGGAGAACGGTAGGGCAGACTATGGGTTTGTCGGTACTATGGATACCGAGATCAGACGACAGAGAGCCGAGGAGGTCGGCTATGGGATTAGAGATGTTTGGGTAGACCCGAGAGAGGCTGTTGAGGAGGTAGCACCGACGACCCTTGAAGAAGGGTCTATCATAGGGTGATGAGCTTAACTAAGTTCCAGGAGCAGGACATCGCAAGATATCATAATGTGATATGAGGATACTCAGGACAGGAGACCCAGTTATATCAGAGTGTAGGACATGTTGTAAGTTTGTCAGTACACTATGAGACTGCACGACTACTAGATCTTGATGTCCAAAAAAACCTCCACTCCGGCTCTGGTTTCCTGGAGGCGCGGCATGGGGTGCTCCCTAGAGGTTAGCTTATGACCGTTTCAAAGATTTTGGCATTTATGTTTCTGTAGTGTCTGAAGTTAGAGGCAGTGATTTTCATAGTTCAGGCAGCGGGATCCCGTTAAGAGTCAGGTTGCCAGGACTTTAGAGATGTACAGGCACAGCACTACCAGTGGCTGGTTCCGGTTTGACTAAGGCATTAGAGTTGCTGAAAGGACTACAGACTCAGATGGCCGAGTTTCAGAGGCAGCTTGGACCCGCAAAAGGTTCGCACAGCCATGATGCACAGGAGGGCTGGTAGCAGTACGGTAGCTAGTTATAAGATTTGGTTTTTGTAGAAGATTGCTATGCAGCCTGTTAAGTATTATGTTTTTATTTCCAGCTAGCAGACTGTATAGATCTTTTGTTTTGTTTAGCTACCCAGTATAGGTCTTTTATTAAGGTATTATCTATCTTGTACAGCATACTAAGTGTTACGGGTATATCCCAGCTAGTATGGCTTTTGGTTATTTCTTTTATCTTGTAACCTAAGTGTAGTAATCATTTTGTATCTGAACCGAACATGTATGTTTTTCTAAGTTATATATGAAATGGTAAGGATTACGTTATCTATGAAATCAATATTTACTTATAAATGAATGTCGATTTGGTTTATTATACCATGGTTTAATTTCATAACACGTTGTACCTTTCTCTGTGTGATGTTGATCCGTTTTTTATTTATGCTGTATTTGTTATGTCATAGTTATGATTTTATGAAATCTAACGGGTATTATGTTTTCTTGTGATTTAAATAAAAAGGCACCAAAGAGAAGGACCACGAGGTTAAACCTAGGTGCAACACCAACACCAGTCACAGACACTCATACCACTACATCTGTCACTAATGCCCAAATTCAAGCAATGATTAACAAAGGCGTTACTGCTGCACCGGCAGCACGCTGATGGCAACCAAGAATGGACGAAGAAAGCCATACTTCCAGGAAGGGTTTGACCAGAAGGCCATGTGCAAGTTGCTCAATAGATTGCACTACCCAGACTTCCTAATAAGGCCAACCCTAGAAACTTCATGGGCATGTGGGAGTTGTTGGACTCACTCAGTGGTTTGAAAAGATGGAGTCTGTTTACAGCACAAGCAACTGTACAGTAGCATGCCAGGTCAAATTTGCTACGTGTACCCTACAAGGAAATGCTCTTACATAGTGGAACTCCCATGTTAAGACCACTACTCCTGAAGCTGCCTGTTATGCCATGGAGGACAACTAAAAGATGATGACAACAAATTCTGCCAAGGGGGCAAATTAAGAAGCTGGAGTTTGAATGTGAAACTTTTGAGGTGAAGAGGTAACGGTTGTCGGTACCTATAGACATCGGTTCCTTAAGAATGGCACTAGCTGCTAGCGATCGGTTGTTCTCCGGAAAAGAAAGGGGACCAAGTGAGAATATGTTGGTGGCTTGCCCGACCTAGGATCGCCATGGCAGTGTGATGGCAAAATAAGCCAATAAATATGCAGAGATTGCCTTTTGTTAGCCACTAAACTCTTATGGACCTAAGAAGATCAACACTTAATTTATTTACACGGGTGAACGTCAGAGCTGAAATCATGAAGAAAAGTCTGATGATACCGACAGGACTATACACAGAATCAGTAACCAAACATAAGTGACATAAAAACTATACAGAGATTATTGCCGCTTGGATAATGGTGTCAGGAGACCCATAAGCGGCATAGAACCTCATGTGTTCAATGTTAACTTTCACCATGTATGGTCCTGTGCTCCCAAAATGCACAAGTACAACTCAATTTGGTAACATTTAATCTCGTGATAATGCAGGATATCCCCCATAATGCTCAACACTGGGGCTCTAATCAGTAGGGGCACGTTTGTTTTCGATGTGGGTGCTCAGGGGCATTTCTAAGAGGGATTGTCCAAAATTGATGAACATACAACTCCGGCTCGGTATCAGGTTGGAAATTGACAGGCTCACGGCAAAGGTGTATGCCATGGGCCTATGCAGTCGTCACGGGTACGTTTTCTTATAACACATCCGGTTATGCATCTTTTTATTTGATACACAGGTGACAGATGGGATTTTTGTTAATCTACTGCATTTGCGCTCAAATTGTTATTTACTCCAACTGCATTAGATCTTGATTATATATGTTGAACTTGCGTACGATGTGAATTGTAGGGTTAGTTAAACACTATTATTCGGGGGTTGTAACGTTAAACTTCTTATAATATCCTGTCTCAACATAGGACCTAATGCCCGTTAACTAGTAGTTTTTGACGTGATAAATTGGTAATGCGATTGGTTGGCAAATAGTACATGCACGTTATTGTCTTGTGCGGAGATTAAGATCGGTTCGTATTCCTTTTGGAGACAACAATTTTTTAATTCGTTCGAGGTTAACAGGACAAGCAGCAAATAAACACAGGACCCGATTAACTTATATCTGTGTACTAGGCTCAAGAGTATTTAACGATAGGGATGTCACGTATTCTTAGCTCAAATAATCACGAACAACCAAAGGCCGAATGACAAAGTCATAAGGGGGAAACGACTTGAAGATGTGCCAGTTGTTCAAGAATTTCCTAAAGTCTTTCCTGAGGACTTGCCGAGTATACCACCCACTCGACAAGTGGAGTTTCGAATTGATTTGGTACCTGGTGCTACACCTATAGCACGGGCACCAATAGATTTGATTCTCACTAAATGAAGGAGCTAGTGGAGCAACTACTGGATACTTACGTGACAAACAGCTTTATAAGACCTTAGTTCCTCTACCTGGGTATGCTCCGGTTTAGGTTTTGTTTTTAAGAGAAGATGGGTCCTTTCCGGTTATGTGCATCCGATTACAGGGAATTGAAACAAACTGACAGTTGAAGCACGCTCTCCACTCCCAAGATCGATGACCTATTCGACCAACTGCATAGGATCGAGTATTTATTCATAGAGAATAGATCTAAGGTCAGGGTATCACCGTTGACGAGTTCGAGAAGAAGACATCCCAAAGACTGCCATTCAGGACTCTCAACTTCCGTCACTATTGATTTTACAAGTCATGTATTTTGGTTTGATATTGCACCGGCCGATGTTCATGGACCTTTATAAACAGGTATGTAAAAACGTATTGGACAAGTTTGCTAATTGCTTTTCATCGGATGACATTTTGATATACTCCAAAAGTAGAAGGAACATGAGAACAACTTAGGCAGATCTTGAAATTGCTTCAGAAGAGAAGAATTGCACGCCTAAGTTCGCACAATGTGTGAATTTTGGAAATCTCCAGGGTACAATTCCTCGGTCACGTATGACTGTCGAGGTCTTCCACGTTGACACCTGCCAAAGATATGAATCCTATCAAAGATTGGGCATCTCCTAAAACACCAACAGAGATTCGCATTTTTAGGCCTGTCGGCTATTATAGAAGATTCATCGAATGGGATTTTGAAAGATCGCCAGTCAATGACCAAAACTAACACTAGTAAAGTGTCAAACGTTTGATTGGAGAGATAAACAAGAAGCCGCTTTTTCAACCTATTGAAGCAGAAGCTATACAGTGCACCAATCCTGGCTCTCTTGACTGAGGGGAAGCGAACGTCTTCATCACATATGCTGATGACTTCAAAGATGGTTTAGGCGTTGTGTTTGTTGCAATGAGAATAGGTCGATTTCTTATGCATAACCGCCAGTTTAATATTCAGGAAAAGAACTATACGACTCATGATTTCAACTTGGGGCACTTGGTGTGGGATGGTACTGTTTGCTCTAAAGATTTTGGAAAGGCACAATTGTACGGATACACACTGTGCCACGGTTCAGCTGATCACCAAAATGTTTAAAACAAATTCTTGATAGAAGATTTAAATATGACTAGGCACAAAACGTAGACGGTTAGAAGTTGATGACGTGATTACGATTGCGAAATTCGTTAATAACCCAGGAAGGAGAATGTTGTTTGCTGATGCTCTGAGCAGGAAGGAACAAGAAACCATAAGGGTGTTCGGGCCTTTGTCAATGGCTTATTGGCTTTGGATCTTCCTCAAACAAATCTTGAAAGCTCAGACTGAAATGCACGAAAGCCAGGACGCCTGAAACATCAAGAAGGGAGGAAGTTGGGGGTATATTTAGTTGAGAATTCAAAAGAATCCGTGATAACTTAGAACCCGGACAAAAGTCTTAGAACCATGTGCGGATGGATAACTATGTGCTTAAAATGGCAGAGTGGTTACTTGTTATGGCGACATAAGGAATGTGATCATGCACGAGTCCCACAAGATCTAAATACTTATTCATCCGGGTTCTGAAAAGATGTACCAGGATTTTTGATGAAAACTATACCTGGCTGGCACCAATATGAAGCCATTTTGAGACCAACTATGTTAGCAATGTTTGACCTGTGCTTAAGGTCAGGCCAAACATCAGAGGACCAATCAGGTTTGTTTGTGCAACTCCGAGAATATCCCTCAATGGAAGTGGGATAAACATTCACACATCGATTTTTTTGTCACGAAGCTCCTAAGTCGTCTTTAGGGTTTGAAGCTATTTGGCGTGATCGTTTGACCGATTTTACAAAAAGTCTGCATTGTTTTATGCCAATGAGGGAAACGGATCCTTATGGATTTCAACTGGCAAGTACTGTACATAAAGGAGGTAGTCACAAAGCAATGGAATACATGTTTCAATTATCTTGTTGTTCATAAACCCTCAGGTAACCTTCGCATCAATTTCTGGAAGTTTACTTCAGAAGGCTTTGGGTACTAAGTGTTGGATATGTGCTCCTGCTTATCTATCCGCCAAACCGATCAGACAAATTAGTGAGGAACCATCCAAACTCTCGAGGATATGCTTCGTTCTTGCGTAATCGACTTAGGAATGTTAGGGTTAAACCATTTGCCCTTTGTCAGTTTTCATATAATAACAGTTATCATGCTAGCATTTTTAATGGCTTGCACCAGTTTGAAGCAATTTATGGTGCGAAAGTGTCGTTCACCCATCGTGCTGGGCCCGAGGTTGGACAAGTTTAACTCAACTGGTCTGAATTAGTGCAAGAAACAATGGAGAGGTATCTCCAGATCAAACAATGGATTCCCAACAAACCCCGCTCAGTGATCGAACAAAAGAGCTACGCCGACTTATAAGCGTAAAACCAATGGAATTTCATGTTGGGTAAAGTTATTGCTTAAGGTTTTGCCTTGGAAAGGGAGTCGTACGTTTTGAATAACGGGGAAGTTAAACCCCAGATATGTCGGACCTTTCAAAGTGTTGAAAAGGTTGGAGCCGTTGCTTACAAGATTGAGCTTCCTCAAGAGTTGAGCAGGGTGTCCACAATACATTTCATGTATCCAACTTGAAGAAATGTTATTCTGACGACCATTTGTCGTTCCTGGAAGGACTCAAGTGGATGACTAAGCTCCCTTTTTGTTGAAGAGGCACGTAGAAATCATAGATCAACGTAGTACAACAATTGAGCAAAGCTGTGTACCGATTGTCAAGCGTTATTCGATTGAACTCTGGACCGAGTGGTACCTGAGTTTTACATGGTACGTGAAGATAATTCAGGAAGAATATATCCACACCACTCTTCACCATAGACTGCACGTCGTCAAGTGTCGCTGTTCATAGAAAGCCTTGAGGTCAAGGCCTCATTTAATTGGGGAGACTATAACACTCGTGTTTTATGTCATTGTTACGACATCATATGTAATTCATAATTTATTTTTAGGGTTTTACGCGGTTTTTGCTCTGTAAATCGTAACTCGTTTAAGCTAAATGCGTAAACTAAAAAAAATGATCGATTCAATTTAAACAGGACATTAAACGATTTAACGTTTACATCATCAAGTGTTATGATTATTATGAGGATATTTATCAACTTTGTTCATCGTGATTTTTATTGGTTTCGTTAAGGTGGTTAAGATTTCGCTGATAATCGTCGTTTGTGCATCCGGAAGCACTAAAACCTATCTCGCTTAACAACAATTATACACATATGATTATACCCAATACACAAAATAATCAATATAACATCACATATATGAGTATGTGGCTGAAATTGAGGAGATGATAAGACCAAGTATTATCTTGTTTGCAAGCATTGTCCTCTAAATATCTAGATATTATAAATATCAAGGGAACCATGTCTTACACCTTTACATACACTTGACCAATTTCCATAGGAACCTTCCTTGAGACCTTCCTTGAGTCCTTGGTCAAGTATATAAGGCTTTAGCTAGCAAGTAACACACACTTCTCTCCTCTCCAAGGGTGTGCTGTAACAACATTAAAACCTCTCTTTCTATATTACAATAGCACACGGTCTCAAAACTCATAACATATATCAATCCATAGCTTGATTTTCTAATCATCATACAAGCATTTTACATCCATATTTAAGGTTTTCGTCAAGAAAGTATTGAGGGTTGGTTAAGAATTTGAAGAGGTTTTACAAGATATTGCAAGATTGGGTTTTGGTTTGAATTAGGGTTTTTTCACCTGATATTTTCAAGCCAAAAGGTTGTTTAACTAACTAAGGGTGTGTTGTGATTGTTATTCTTTTCTTACTCTTCACACAGGTTATTTAAAGCTTTAATGATTCATAATAAGATTTTATGTGTTCATATGCTCTATTTAGGCTATTCAACCATTTAGGAACTTATTGAATATGTAAAAGGGATTTTTATCTTATGATCAGAATGTTTTGTGAACTTAATTTCATGTTATATGGATGAATTATTGATGTTACATGGATTATAACTCTTGTACACACTTGGTTAAGTATAAAAATGAATATGTACAAATTAGGGTTTCTTTTATAAAGTTGTGATTAAAAGTGAGGTTAGAGGACTTGTTGTGTTGAACCATGAATAAAATATGATCTAATGGACTTTATATATGGATGACATAATATATAAATGTTGTAAAGTAGTTGTAACAAGGTGTTGAAGCATAATGGTACAAAAATCAAGCTTAAAACATGTTTTAATAACAAACTTCAAACTTGCTGTTTTGGTTCGAATTTGTTAACATCCATGTTAGGTTTTATAAATATAGTACATCTCATAAGGATTCCAAAATGATAAGATACTAGAAAATCAGATTTATAACGAAGAAGATACGCTAGTTACGAGTTTACGACGCTAAATACTTTATAAAACAAATTTTATAAAAATTACTATTCATGGAAGTAACTTATACTTTGTAAACATCAATAATATGATAAAACTTTCAATTACGAGAACGTGTTCGAAAGAATCGCTAAAAACGGAGCAATAACGAATAAGATACGACATTTACAGGTTTTGCGTTAATAAGTTATAATCTGTAATGAACAGTAAAAACACTATTCACAACAGAATCTCAGAAACTTAAAAATGCAATATTATGATCACTCATCTTAATACGAAAGCATGGGCATAAGAAACGTGAGAAACGAACTAAAACAACAAAGTTATGTCATTTTTGCTAAAGGCGTAATTATAAACGTTTTCACTTTATAAATACGATTTCACTTAAACGATTAGATGGTGATATAGCTATATAGAATATACATGTTTATAGTAACCAAAGTGCTATATACTAGGGAATTCGCCATAATGAGACTTCTTCTAGATGGCGTTTACTGATTGACTGATTGGTTGTTGGATTTACGGATTTAAAGGTCTAAACTCCTTCGCTAACGTCATGTCTGACCTCTTAATTATGATAGCCCAGAAACAATTAGTACGATGATAACTATATTAGGAATTTGATATGGTAGTTGTTAGGACAACGTACTTTGAATACTGATTCGGCCCTATAATATCTAGGTTGCATTCGGGCGTTAGCGTGATGCGGGTTTTTATTTGGATACTTTATTATCAATTTAAATACTCAGTGAGTTCATAGCCCCATGTTTTTACAATTACTGATTTACAAGTTTTTTGGGGTGAGTAAACATTGCCATGTTTTACAATTCGGACGCAAGTGTACATTTTATCTTGATTACGTTTTTTGGCTTAAGTAGCGCGATAACCCACTATGCCCAATGAATCATGAACTAGTCAATTACTGGAATGTGAGCGCGATAATGATTATAGATAGATCTATTTGCGAGATTAACCCTCACGTTCGGGTGACTAGCTTCACTTTAGGAACACGAAAGTAATTATCTCATTGTGGAAAAGGAAATTTTGGATGTTACGGGTTGAACATTTCATGGGCTAGTAGGAAATATTTATATATTTGTACTTCATTTATGTCGAGCTTCGGTTGTCATGCTGTTAGAAAACGTAATTATATTTCGTGTTGTTTGCATTATCACGGGAAAGTCTTGCGGTCCTGCAATTTACATTTACTTAAACCTATTGAAATTCTCCACTTTTGTGAGTTTTAAATGCAATGTTTTTCATGACGTTTATTAAGACGAGGTGCGAAGGATACATTGGTGGTTATATTTTGAAGTCATGCATTAAAGATTTAGTCGCATTACATTTTGTATATCTGTTATGGGCTGGAAATCTTTGTAATAATAACAAGTTAACAAGTAAAGCTTCGGGATTTTGTAACACAACATTTTGTTAAATCCAATGTATCAGTTTTAAACGACTTTTTGGTCGTTCTTATATTATCTCGTGTTATTGATCTGAGAAGTAACACACCCCGGACCCTTATTCCGCTGCGACCCAATTTGGGGGTGTTACAAGTTTTCATCGAGGGATTGCCTCGAAGTATTGAAGGGAATGTTACCGCCTCTAAACCTCAGACTCTATAGGAAGCCATTAACATAGCCCATAGGCTAATGGATCAGGTAAACAAGCAACAAATCCGATGTCAAGTATCACGTGATCACAAACGAAGTTTGGCGACTAGAATGAACTTTCTACAACAACAAACTACCGCAATGGTAATATCAAAACTACCGTAACACCAACACGACAATCGCTACATTAATCCCACACCATAACATGAAACAAAAGACAAAACACCTCAGGCTTATCTGCCAACCCAACTAAAAAACAATGGGTATACTCGAAACGGCCCTTGTGTACCGAAATGGTACAGTCCAGTCCGGGTCGGTCCGGTCCGTGTCGGTCTTCGGTCCGGTCCGGTCCTACACGGCTTAATCTTCGGGTTTTTGGTCAGACCAGACCGGTCCGACTAGACCGAGGACCGAATTGGTCCAAAACACCGGACCGTAGACCGGACCGAAATACCTTCGGTCCGGTCCGGTCTTCCGGTCCGGTCTGGTCGACGGTCCGATATGCTCACCCCTACCAAAGGCCCAATTTTGGTTGACCTTTTAAGTACCAAAAAATCCTTTTCACATCATGAAGATGTGAAACCTTTGGATTGACTTGGTATCTAGCACAGGCACACACTACAAACATGATGTCAGGTCTTGAAGATGTAAGATACATATACATATAAACATCCACTTCTTCACCATCTTCATCCTTGAGCAAAGGCTTTTGAGTTTCCATTGGTGTATTTGCAGTCTTGACTTCTGTAAACCCAAATTTCTTTAAATTTTCTTCAAAGTATTTGTAGAAGTCATACCAATGACGACGTCGAAACTACCAATCCATTGGTATGGATTGGTTATCCAAGTATCATGCTAGGATCATCTGTGATGAGAAAGTCATCCACATTCCCATCGACAGTGAAACATTAATCATCATAAAACCCAAAAGGTATATATCCAGGGATGTCAAGTTTTCATAGCCCAAATAATAGAAAAGAAGTCAGACGAGAAACGACTAGAAGACATACCGATAGTCAGAGAATTCCTAGAAGTTTTTCTTGAAGATCTACCTGGCCTTCCTCCCGTTCGTCAAGTAGAATTTCAAATCGATTTAATTCTAGGAGCGACACCTGTAGCCCGAGCACCTTATAGATTAGCTCCTTCCGAAATACAAGAACTATCTAACCAACTTCAAGAGTTGGCATACCGAGGTTTTATTCGACCAAGTACTTCACCTTGGGGAGCTCCTATCTTATTTGTTAAAAAGAAAGACGAATCTTTCAGAATGTGTATCGATTACCAGGAGTTGAATAAACTTACCGTAAAGAATCGTTACCCATTACCCAGGATCGATGACTTATTTGACCAACTTCAAGGTTCGAGTGTTTACTCAAAGATCGACTTGAGATCAGGTTATCATCAACTGAGAGTCAGGGATGAAGATATTCCCAAGACTGCTTTTAGAACAAGATACGGACATTATGAATTTCAAGTGATGCCATTTGGTTTAACTAACGCACCTGCTGTATTCATGGATCTCATGAATCATGTGTGTAAACCATACTTGGATAAATTTGTGATAGTGTTCATCGATGATATTCTCATCTACTCTCATAACAAAGAAGAGCACGTAAATCATCTGAGAATAATCCTAGAATTACTTAAGAAAGAGAAGTTGTATGCCAAGTTCTCCAAGTGTGATTTCTAGATTCATATCGTGTAATTTCTTGGACACTTAATTGATAGTCAAGGACTTCATGTTGACCCCGCCAAGATTGAAGCAGTTAAGAATTGGGCATCTCCTACTACACCCACAGAAATACGTCAATATTAAGGACTTGCCGGGCTACTAAACCGAAGGTTTCATCGAAGTTTTTCGAAGATTGCGAAGTCTTTGACTAAATTAATACAGAAAAACAAGAAGTATATATGGGGCGAAGATCAAGAGTCGGCTTTCCAATTACTAAAACAGAGCTTTGTGAAGCTCTAATCTTAGCATTACCAGAAGGAAATGACAATTTTGTTGTTTAGTATGATGCATCCTATCAAGGTCTGGGAGCAGTGTTAATGCAAAGAGAGGGAAAGTATATTGAATATGCATCCCGAGAACTCAAACCCTCATGAGGATAAAACTATACCACTGTTGATCTCGATTATGAACAGTTGTGTACGCTCTTAAATTTTGGAGAACTTAACCTTATTCGGTACAAAGTGTACTAATGTTCACTGGATCATATAAAGTCGTTAGATATCCTTGAACAAAATAGAGCTTGAAACATGAGACAACCGTTGGTTAGAATTGCCTGCAGATTACGATTGTGAAATTCGTACCATCCTGGAAAGGCAAATGTTATAGCAGCATGCCTTAAGCCGGAAGGAACGAATCAAACCACGCCGAGTTAGATCATTAGTTATGACCATTCAACCAAATTTACCCTCATAAATTCTTAAAGCTCAAACCGAAGCACTCAAAGAAGAAAACATCAAGGCTGAAAACTTATGAGGAATGGATAAAGCATTTGAAATACGTCCTGATGGAACTCGTTGTATTAAGAACTGAATTTGTTTACCACTTTTTGGTAATCTAAGAGACTTGATCATGCATAAGTCCCATAAATCAAAATATTCCATTCATACAGGTTCTGACAAGATGTATCAGGATCTTAAGAAACTATATTGGTGGCCTAACATGAAGGCAATCATCGCTGAATATGTTGGAAAATGTTTAACATGTTCTAGTGTTAAGGCAGAATATCCGAAGCCACCCGACTTACTGGTACATCCGGAGATTCCTATGTGGAAATATGAGAGAATCACAATGGATTTCATCACAAAACTGCCCAAAACATCAAACGGACATGACACAATCTGGGTCATTGTCGACCGCCTTACCAAATCCACACACTTCATCCTTAACCGAGAGACATGTAGTATGGAAACCCTTACAAGGTTATACATCAAAGAAATAGTCTCCCGGCATGGAGTGCCAATATCTACCATTTCGGATCGTGATAGTCATTTCACATCCAGATTCTGGTAATCATACAAAATGCTTTGGGTACTCAATTAGACATGAGTACGGCATATCATCTTAAAACCGATGGACAAAGTAAAAGAACCATCCAAACACTCAAATACGTGCTTTGAGCCTATGTTATAGATTTTGGAAAAGGATGGGAAAGACACTTACCATTGGTAGAATTCTCATACAATAACAGTTACCATGGCAGTATCAAGGCAACACCATTTGAGGCATTTTATGGTTGAAAGTGCAGATCACCTGTTTGCTGGGCCAAAGTTGGAGATGTTCAACTTACGGGACCAGAAATAATCCATGAAACCACTAAAAAGATAGTGCAAATTCGACAACGCTTGCAAGCTGCAAGAGACCGGCAGAGAAGTTATGCCAATATAAGATGAAAGCCTTTAGAATTTCAAGTTGGAGATCGTGTTATGTTAAAAGTATCACCTCGTAAAGGTGTCATCCGATTATGAAAATAAGGAAAGCTTAACCCGTGTACATTGGACCATTCAAAATCCTTGAACGGATTGGCCCAATGGCATACAAACTAGAGCTTCCTAAAGAGCTCAATAATGTCCACAGTACTTTCCACATTTCTAATCTAAAGAAATGCTTATCTGACAAATCCCTTGTCATTCCAATAAAAGAGCTTCGACTTGATGACAAACTCAACTTTGTAGAAGAACCAGTGGAGATTATGGATCGAGAAGTCAAGCAACTGAAACAAAGTCGTATTCCTATAATCAAAGTAAGATGGAACTCTAAAAGAGGACCAGAATTTACATGGGAACGCGAAGATCAAATTCGTGCCAAGTATCCACATCTGTTTTCAAACATCACTCCGGCATCCAACTAAATCTCGGGACGAGATTTCTTTTAAGGGAGGGAGACTATAACAACCCGCAATTTTCATCAATGTAAATATCCATCTATTAAATTAGATGCACTGTAATATCCATCTATTATATATATACCACCTTTTTACAGGGAAATTTTTGCTTTATCTCATTATGCAACGTAACTTGCATCTCTAAAGTAAACGAGCTCACGCAACCTCTATCAATGCCATCTATATCTATGTTTATATCATGTAAACATCCTAATATGTCAAGTCTATATCCTAATATCATTTTTACCAAGTACATTGTCCATTTAACGTACTTTTCAAAACGTTACATCAAAACAAGCATTATATGTTAACATTTATATCAAAACCCTAATTATATATAATGTATACATATAAAATGAATGTACAAACCTTTAAATCATATGTACAAGTATCAATACACAACATTTGAATATCTTTACCCTCCTAAATCAAGTTACAACTTTCTAAACCTCAATGTACAAGTCACTGATGCAAGAAAACTTAATTAGGTCATTTTACCTCCTAAATCACTTGATTTATTACCACCACTTTAGCACAAGGTACAAGCACTTAATGCATGACTCCTAAACCCTAATCTATCCCTAATCCTAACCATAATCTACATTTTAAAACCCTAAACAAAACCCTAAAACCCTAAAACCCTAATTTCACTTTAAACTTAAAACTAAACCCTAAATCTTAAAATTAAGCCCTAAACCTTAATCCTAAATCTTAAATCTTAATCCTAAACACTAAAGCATAATCCTAACACTAATCCTAAACTTTAATCTATCCTAAACCCTAACCCTAACTCGAAATTAAAACCCTAAAACGAGCCCTAAACTAACCCGTGACCCATTTTCTTCCATTTTGACCCATTTTTAAACCAAGCACCCATCCTAACACCTCAAGCACCACTATGAATCATTAAGAAGCCACCCAAGTAGCTTACAAGCACCTCTATTCCTTTCCTTGGCCACCAAGCTTGCTACATCACCTCCTTGTTGCTCATTTCTAGCCACGGCCACATCACCCCTCCAAAACCCTTCCAACACTTCATAGCTACTAACCTAGCCTTGAAAACTCACCTCCTAGCCCTCCTAAGTCAGCACCCTACAAGATTTAGCCACCACATCACTTAAAACTTGGTCTCCAAGGGTCATTCGACCCTATAAATAGCCGCACCCTTCATACTTCAATCTCACACCTCTCAAACTCATTTCTCACAATCAATGGAGTTCTAAGCTGATCAAGGAAGTAAAGAAGGTCCCCAAGAATAGAAGTAAAGCAAAGAAACCAAGAGAAGAAGCCTTGCAAGGTTGTTTCCAGGCGTACGAAACTCAAAACCCATTTATGACCCACTTTGAGCTCAAGTAAGCCTAAGTCTCGTTCAATAAGCTCGTTTTCTATTTTAAATCCTTAATAAGTATCTTATAATCATGTATGAACTCTTGTTAAAATCTTTTAACTCAAAACCATGCGTGGTTAATTTTCTAAAACCAAACGAAACCTTAAAACACTAATTACTCATTTTCTTTAAATCTACAAGCTAAACTCATAAGCTGTTGTTATAAGCTATTCCTATAAGCTTATTTATCATTTCTATAAGCTTTTTATCAAGTCTTAAAATCTTAAACCCATCGGGTTAAATTTTATAAACCAAACGACCCATTTTTGTGTTTTTAAGCTCATAAGCTCTTTTAATAAGCTATAAGCTCGTAAAAGCTATTTATCCTAATTTACTTTAGCTTATTATAATAAGCCATAAGCTATAAAACTCTTTTAGAATTCAAAAATACCTTATTATGGATTTTGGACTTTTTGCAAATATTTTCATGCAAAGGGGTATATATTGTAAATTTCTAAAAATTATAACTTAAGGGGCTGAAAATGTTATTTTCCTAAAAATATAAGGACCTATCTTGCCAAGTTTCAAAGTTAAATGTTTAAATTATATATACTTTATATATAAGGACTAAACTTGTAAAAGTTTATAAATCAAGGGTATATATTGCCATTTTTGCAAACTTAAAAATATAATATATAATACTTTTATATAAATTATAAAAATATATATTAATATTATAAAACTCGATTTTATTAAATCCAGACACATTTATCGTTACTAATCATCGATCGACGCATTATAAATCAATTACGTTATATATTTAACGTAATTTATCACCAACTAGCTTTTGAAGAAACCTAAAATCTTATCGTATCACGATACTAGGGAGTTTCATGTGAGGGGTTCCATTTGGGTATTCGTTTTGACGAGTTTGTTGGGTTTACGATTTAAAGTATCCTGGCTCCTCAAACGATACTACATGGCCTCTGGATTATGATAGCCCGAACAGCGATACAATATTTCCATAATTTAATAAATCAAAGATATACGTTAAAACTTTATGAAGTTTTGAAACATAAACTATCACACTAAGACTTGACATATCACCCCAGGTTACATGACGAAGCCGTTACTTTCACTTGATATACGTTTGCCATCAATCAGATTTCCCTATACTTTTAAGGTGAGTTCATAGCCTCACTTTTAAATCTTCTATTTCATAAACCCGTGAGGAGGATACATGTTATAAACCATGAATACAAGTGTTTTCTAAATATATGCTACCCTGATATATTATTGCATCTGTTTTCTAAGTCCCTTTATGCCAAAAGACCCCCACCATCATGAACCATTAATCACTTGCGAGTGAACGTGAAATATGTGAACCAATATGCACTATTGGGATTGACGAATCCTGTTTGTGTTAGCCGGATAGGTAACCTAAGCATATATTTAAATTAATAGGTATTGGCCAATACAAAACTTTACGGGGGACCATTATTCTTTATATATCATTATTGATATATACACTAGTCAGTTTGAGTGCCATGAGCTTAGACGCAATAATATTGTTTTCCATAATAATTGTACTCATTGCAATTATTACACTTATGGGTGTATAACAACGTAACCCACTCTTATGATGACTTGTATTCACACTATTTATTATAAACCTATGAATTTCACTCAACCATTGTGTTGACCTTTTTAGCATGTTTATCTCAGGTAACTGAACATCTTATGGCATGGAGTGGCACGGACTTGAAGATGGCTAAACTGTTATCATTCAAACTTTATGTTTTCATGTAGATTTTGGGACCTCTGTTTGTAAAAACTCTGATGAAATAATGAATGATAACTTATCTTTTAAAAACGTCTCTTTCGAGTCGCTTTCTATGATTATGACTGTTGTACTATGAAATAATACCCCAGATTAACTTTCGCTGCTATATGTCAAAAATAGGGGTGTTATACTTTACCGGGTACTATGGCCGTTAAAGTGTTGTCTTTAGGTTAGTCGGTTAAATATAAATGTAAAACCTGATAATCATAAATAACACCTATACAACGACACATCAAGGTTTTTAGCGCCGCTGCTGGGAGAGTTGAAGTCCCCCCCCCCCCCCCCCCCCCCCCCCCCCCCCCCCCCCCCCCCCCCCCCCTTGTTTAATTCTTATTTATTAGTGTTTTAGTTTAGTTTAAATTGCATATTTGTGTGCTTGTTTATGTGTTTAAATTCCTGCATTGTATATTTTGCATATTGTGTTTATGTGCATTGTTACAGCCTGCTGTAACATTCTGAGTCGAATACTGAATACAGCGTATTCATCTCCTTGGATACGGCGTATAAATTTTTTATAAACCAACACAACGTATTTGACTTTATCATCAAGACGACGTATTCAGTTCACTGAATATGGCGTATTCAGTTCACTGAATACGGCGTATTAGTCCATTTAACCTTTTTCTTCGCAGCAAGTTTATTACAGGAAATGGACGACCCAACATCATGATGAAAGAAGTACACATCCATGCTTTATAGCTGATAAGCTCGAGGGCTGTGTGTGATCAGACGTTTTCTTAATTGGGAAATGCCTAACGTTCAGGTAAGGTATATTGTGATGATTCCGATCTTTTCACGGATTTTGAGACAGATTTCCCAGATATCGTCTACAATGATGCATCGACATCAAATCAAAATGTTTCTTTCGAACCCACTGTAAATATTTACAATGCTATCAAATCTGACATTCATTTTTATATATCTTTTTCTGATTTTGAGGACGAGGAATATACTTTTTTATATAACAAGGAATCGTCTTCTTATAAATTTTAACTCATGATACAAGGAGTTTATACCGGAACCGGTAAATGACTATGTTAATCAATTATTGGAATCGTGTTCGGAGAACAATGATGTCATATCCAATGGATTGTGTTATTGCATAAGCATAGACCACCACTCCGTTGAGTTTGTTGAAACTTTGAGCAAATCTACGAACATACATCGTAAATTTTTCAAAATAAAATATTGTTTCTCAATGATCAAAGTCGTTATTCTAAAACATTTTCATAATGGGATGCCATTAATTATTATTATTAAAAATTTATATGTGCCATTTGGCATCCCGTTTGACCCCAAATTGTTTTATAAGGATTGGATTAAATTGGGGCAAGTCTAACTTAAAAACTTTTCTGTAAACAAAAGTGCTTGCCGGGAGACAATCCGAAATGAATTTATCTTTCTGTTATCGAGTCTGTCTTCCCATACTGTCCATACGGCTTATCCAAATCCCATGGATACGACGTATTGACCTTCTGGATGTTATCCAGTCTTTATTTTCAGCATAGTCTATACGACGTATTCATTAAATGAGTACTGCGTATACAGATATCAATACGACGTATCCTGGGGTTATGGATGTGGCATATCGACATCATGTACAGTTTTAGGTTATTATTTCGGGTCCAACCAAACGAATACACCGGAGATGGAGTTGCACTTGTTTTCTTATGCTTAATACATGAACCTTCTAAATGAAACAACAACGTTGGTGGAGTATTTATAAATCTAGAAATCTTGAAGTGTTGGAGTCTTGAAATACCAAGATGGCTGTTCAACATACTTTTTGCTCATGAACTCAACTTGGAGAATGGTTCCTGAGCAAAATATCAGGGGAGTTTCCTCGTTCTAATTCTATTTCCCTTATTATTTAATTGTTTTATCTATACAACGAGGACGTTGTATAATTTAAGTCGTGGGATGGAGAATTAGAACGTACTTATCCTTATTTTCACAAATATAATGCTAACATGCTTAAAAATGGATCAAATTTAAAAAAATTCTAGCATGACTTTTTGTGAAAAATCACTAGTTACATTACCTCGCACACTATAACCCTTAATATCTATTTGTGAGAATTAAGCCTATCCGTTTCCAATTGCTTACTAAAATTCCACAAAAATATGAGTGTGTCGGTGATGTAGTGGACTTTATAACTTGGCCTAGTATATCCCTCAAGACCTCAATGATCAGTACTATGGATTTAGATAGAGTAACATGCTTGACTGGTAAATTTCTAGGATTAAACCAAAAAGCTTACGTGTCGTCATATTAACTAACTACACTGGTTAGTTAACCCCCGTGTAACCCTTTTGCTTACTCTCATTTTTAGAGTAAAGATACCCCTAGAACAACCTGCTGAGCCATTCCTTTCTTTTTTTCCTCACCAATAAAAAATTGTTTCGTTTCACCTTTACACCTTAGCCTACCATGCAGATTAAAGCCTATTTGATCAAATGTTGTTAGTCGCTTTCGTGTAAAGTTTTGTTAGGTTACTGGTCAAAGTGATAAATTTTCTCTATATATGTAATGGTCGGGAAAATTGCACAATGCAATGGGATGTTTGTAGTCGTGTGTTTTTGCGACCTTCATAAATTATGCATTATGTACGAAGAAGAAAAAGTTCTAGAGAATTTTTTAGGCCGGACAAATGATGATTATGAAGACGGTGAAATTACGCCAAGATTTATGATGTATCGTTGAAAAAAAAGAGAAAATGAAATAAAAATAAAAATATGAATGATGAAAAAGATAGTCGGTTCATAGAGCTTACACCGATGAAATTATTTGAAAGGATCGAATATTCGTTGATACCCACAAAAATCAACGATGTAAAGTATTGTAAAAAGTGGCCGATATCACCACTTATTTTGTAAAAGTATGTAAAGTTCAGGATGTAAGAGAAGTTTACCGTTATGGGAACGCCAACTTAGGTTGTCTTTGTCATCTATGATCGAGATGCTTGTTTATAAGTTTGAGTCTTTGTCATGGAACAGCCGAGGAAAGTTACTAGCAACCGCACCTTATTTGTTGGTTTTAATCTATTTGTTTGTTTATTTTATTTAACAACAATTTTACTTCCCTTTCATGATAACTAACCTTAGCGATCTAACTCGATGAGTGGATGTGTAGAGCATGGATGTCTATTCCTTCGTTAGGCCATGTATGCAGGTCTCAGTTGCTTGTTTGACGACGACCCTTGGTGAAAGTCAGTGAAGCTCACACCCTATATCATTTCTTCATTCTTAATATAATGATTAAAAAAACATGATCCTTCTAATAAATACCTAATTTACCTTTTGACTTGTTACTCCTTAGCTTTAGAGGTGGAGATGTGTATCCTTGCCAAGCCTATGATACGAAGCTAATCACAACTGAGCAAATAAGCGTACCACAAAAATGATACACCCAAGATTAGTTAAATGATCTGAGTGATTTCATTTCCATATTTCGTGAGGAGCTTGGTTTTGTACAGGTGATCTAAACATGAAATAAATGCTTAACGGAAAAATCCTTAACCTCGGTTGGGATAGATTTTCAAAATCTTTTTAAAGTCTACTTGAGGACAAGTAGGATTCAAGTGGGGGGATATTTTATATCATCAAATAACGCCATACTTTACTATCATTTATCCCACATATTTTACCCACTTTTATATAAATATTACAAGATATTGGTACTTAATTGCTTAAAGTTTATTGTAACATTTCTCAATTTCAGGTCATTTTACGACTCCTATTATTCGTCACTATTTATTTTAGTCCGATACGCGTTTACTTTTAATATTTACTTTTAAGCTAAATCGTGTAGACTAGAAATAATCATTTAATGTAAACGGTCATCAAATAAATTAAGGTTTACATCAACTAAGTAATATATAATTATTAAAAAGATAATTATAAACTTTGCGTGTATTATTTTTATTGGTCATGTAAAAGGTTTACGTTTTACAATAAAATACATTTGGACAAACCCCAGAAATACCTACACTTACCTAGACTCAAACAAATACCCACTTTTACACCATAAACACAAAATTTATACAATTAGTGTGTTCATAAACCACCAAGGCCGAATAAGGGTAAGTTAAACCCACATATAATTCGTCCCATGTGATTAGCTAGCTAGAAAATCTTGTCATGATCCTTAAAAGTACTAGTACTTCATCTAACTAATTAAAACTTGTCCTAATGGTCTCCTACTAGCCAATTACCTAATAGACAATAACCATTTTCTTCCTTGTTCCTTTGATACCGCGGTTAACCAAGGAACACAGCAACACACCATCATAAGGATTTTGTAACTTGGTAGATCATGTACCATTATTTGCAAACTTAAGAATGTACTAAGTGGTTGTAATTTTCTCCCACATTTCGTTGTTCCATACTTTTTTCTTTTTACCAAGAAACCATGTGTAGTTAACTAGAAATCCCCAATGCCACTATCTAGGGCTCGTTTGGTTTAGTTGAGGTGTTAAAGAATGCTAACTAGTTCATTTGCTTATAAATACGCACTCACTAGTTCATTTGATACATTTCCTAAACACTTAAACTCTCTCTCAAAGAGAAACCAACTTCCTTTCTCTTTGATTCATTCGACATACACGCAACCGGACCCAAACACGACCCACATTAACCTAAGGATTCAAGGTAGCATTTAAGTTCGCTTATAAGGATATCAAGAGGAAAGTACGAGCTAGGATTGGGTATACAAGCTTTGAAAGCTTAGGGTTATATACGTTTTAAGTGTAAACGCATCGGGTTTGCCTCTCAATCCAAAACCAAGAGCCTAGGACTATTGTAAGTCGAACTAAACTCCTATATATCTATATTCTAGTCGTTTTAGCATGTCTAGTTGGAAAGAGTCACATAACCTTGTGTGTAACAAGGTTAACGTGGGCACGAACATGCATGGTTCGACCTATGCATGGTTTACGCACGTATATTAAGTATATGACGGAACTTGCTGTGGTTGCAAATATGTATAAAACATGATTAAAATATCGAGTTAAAGCTTTTTAAAACAAATAATTTAAAATACACGAATAAGGATCATGGTGATCATGGGTTCGTTTTACTTGGTCACGCAAATTCTATACGTAAACACTTGAATGAAAACGCAATGACTTGGCTTGGAAAGCATTCACTAACTATTTAAATGAATGCATGTGATTAATAATGATTAATAAATGTTAATGAGAGGGGTCTTAACAACGGATTTTTGATAGCCCTTAGAACCTCTCTAGTAAACCAGGGGATTATGTTCGGGTCTTATTGGGCCTAACAGCCCGCTAAAAGGCCCAACAGGCCATGACCCATGAGCCTACAGCTTATAAATAAGCTCTACATGCTTATTAATGAACTAGAGATGCTTATGTGATTCGCATGAACCCTAAAACACTTATAAAAAGCTAGCCGAACCCTTAATGGGCTTACTAGCCCATTAACGAGTCCAACTTGAGCCATAAGCTCACAATAAGCTTAAAACAGCTTATTGGTAAACCTATATAAGCTTAATGGGCTTAATAGACCTAAGTAAGGCTAATGGACCCTAATGGGTCAAGTCAAACCACTCAAAAACCTATTCGGACCCTTAATGGGCCTAACAGCCTAATAACGAGAGCTTATTGCTTATTTGATAAGCCGACCAAGCAAAACATACTCTAATTTGCTTATTAGACTAGAAAATAAACTAGAAACACTCAAGGGACCCTTTTATAATATTCAGGTTTGAGTTATTGGGCTCACGAAGCCCAACAAGCTCGAATAAGCTCCAATAAGCTCTCCTGAGCTTATTTTCAACCTAAGTGATTTGTGTAACTTAAATAAGCTTAAGAAGTGCTTTTGTACCTTTAAAATCTTAATTGGACCATTAAATAGCTTGATGGGCCTTAACGGGCCCAATAAGCTTAAATAAGCTCATCTGAGCTTATTTATAAGCCAAAACAGTTGGCTTGCTTTTGGTGCTTATAAATTGTTGCCACTTGTGTTAGACCTTAATGGTTTAGACTTTAAATTAGTTTTTACAAAGTTAAGGGACTAAATATGTAAACTTTGAAACTTGAGGGTTAAATTCTGTCAACCCACTGTTTTAGTAACTTAAGGGACTGTTTTGGTCACTTTTGGAACTTAAGGGACTGTTTTAAACATATAAGGACCTAAAGTGTAAATTATGTAAAGTTGGAGGACTAAAAGTGTAATTATGAAAACTTAAGGGTTTGAAATGTAAATAGTATATATGTCATACACCTAGGGACTGTTTTAGTAATTATACAAAACCTAAGGGTATTTTATAAACAAAAGTGGTTTCATAAACACTTAACATATCGGACGAATTATATTCAGGTAATATACGAGTTAACTTACAATTTAATAAATACGAATATTTATTTATAACTTTTATACGTATACAAGAACGTATAAGATTGTATGCCTCCCCAAGGGGCCATCAAACAATTTCAAATACATTAAACATGTACACCACCACACAAGTGATAATAGTATATATAAACCAAGGTTATAAATAGCGTGAAGCGTGGCGTAGCGGCATAGCTAAGCCTCAAGCTTTAGCGTGAGGCGTAGCGACATGGCGTTTTTAAGGCGGCAAAAAATATTTATAGATTTATAGATTATATCATAGTTTAGAATAATATGAGTAGTAAATATTATTAAATTCAAGCATCAATCCAAAATATTAGTAAATCAAAGCATAAATCTCAAATTTTAGAAAATCCCTTAAACACTTCAAAAAAACTCGCCACGCTATGCGCTATAGCGCGCTTTATCACGCTATATGACGCTATATTGCATGCCACGCCTAGAGACGACGTCTTGACCTGTTTCGTAACGTGGAGGGCACGCTTCGCGCTATGGCGACGCTATGACGCCGCTATAGCGCGCTATTTAGAACCCTGATATAAACTAGAAAATTATTGTAGTTTATACATTGAGTCTTTAGCCTAAACTTGTAGACTAAGACTGGTCGTATTTACTTAGGTACTTGACGGTGTGATTCATTACTATACTTAGATATATTTATCATTCAGAGGACTACCTACTGAGGTGAGTTTATAGCCCTATGTTTTACAATTATTTAAATGATTTACATCTTTGGGGTGAGAACATGTTTGTTTTACAAATTGGACGTAAGTGTACATTTTATACAATGATTACGTGTTTGCCTAAGTAGCGATAACCCACTGAGCCCTGTATCATGAACTGTCAATTACTGGATTGTGAGCGCGAGTGTTATAAATAGATCTATTTGGGATTGACAATCCCCGTTCGGGTGATTAGCTATCACTGGGAACGAACGTATACCATGTCGGATTTGGGATGTTGCGGGTTAGAACATCATTCACGGGCATTCATTGGCAATATATTGCATTCATACATGTCGAGCTTCAGTGTCATGAGCTTAGGAAAATGTAATTACTTTTTATGATGTTTGCATTTGTTGCTTAATCATACACTTGGAAATCTTGCGGTCCTACTATTGATTTACATAAACCTATGAATTCACCAACTTTATGTTGATATTTTAAGCATGTTTTTCAGGTCAATAAGGCACGAGGTGCGATGATACATTGGAAGTCAATAATTGAAGAGTCAACACTTAAGATTTGGGGTCTTATTACATTTTGGGGACAATTGTTATAAACCGGAATCTTTATTTATATTGTTGAACAATTTGAAGCCATGGGCTTATGTAACAAACAAGTATTTTGTTAATCCAATGTATCTTTTTCAAATGACACGTTTAGTGGTCGTTCTCATATCTTGTGCTATTGATCCATAAAGTAACGCCCTCGGATATTCAACATTCTGCTGCATACTCAGATTTGGGGGTGTTACAGATTGGTATCAGAGCCAAGGTTATAGAGAACCAGGTCAAAAGTTTTGTCTGGACTATAACCATTTTCAAACACTGTTTTCACAAATAGGATTTGCGAGGGACATACATACATTACTTGTTTACATCTAGCACATATATGCTTACATGATACACACTATATCCACATTAGTATGGTACTAAGTGCTTACATGATCGGTATATGCGTATAAAATATACTATGTACAGTACTATAAGATTCTTATAGATATAACATAGAGACCACACTTATAATTAAAGCTTATAGACATATCATACCGATCTTTCCTATAAGTAATACTTATATATATTATTTTTTCTTTTTGCAGTAATCATGTCTTCTACGACATCTGCGGTTACCTACACTTCCTTTTACACCGACTTTGAGCCCGGCAGAGCCTTCTAGGGAGCCGATGATGAGGAGATATCTGAGGGAGGCATCCCACGGGTCATCGTATTAGGATATGAAGGACTCCCCCCCCCCCCCTCCCACCCCCCCCCCCCCCCCCCGATTGCAGCCAGTAGCCACCATAGGATTACATACCAGGCCCAAAGGATCCACAGACACCGCCAGTTCCTCAGGACGAGGATGAGCGTGAGCCTATGTTCGTACAGGCACATGATCCTGACTACGTGCCAGAGCCTATATACCCTGAATATATACCATTGGAGGATGAGCATGAGTTCCCAGCTGAGGAGCAGCCATTACCTCCAGTTGATTCACCTACTGCTGAGTCACCCGGATATGTTACTAAGTCAGATCCCGAGGAGGATCCAGAGGAGTACGAGGATGATGAGACAGAGGATGGTCTGGTCGACTATCCTATGGACGGGGGAGATGATGGAGATGATGATGACGGCGATTCATCTGGGGATGACGCTGATGGTGAGGATGAGGATGATGATGAGGAGGAGGAGGAGCACTTAGCTTCGGCCGACTCTGCTATTATTGTACCTGTTGATGAGCCTATTTTCCCACATGAGGGAACAGAGCCTGTTATACCACCACCCTTCACTAACATTACTATTGGGGCTAGGATTACCGTCCGGCCTCAGACTTCCGTATCCCTTCCACCAGAGGCAGAGGTTGAGAGACTTCTGGCCATGACTACTCCATCACCATCACCACCTATCTCACCCTCTATAGGGGAGCGCCTTGTTAGGAGCATGGCCCCACTAGGTGCACAGCCCCACTTGCACATTCATCACCCTTACTACCATCATTTGGGTGTCCAACCCAAATCCAGACACTCAGGATAGCATCCACTCAGGCCCTTATTGATGCAGTTACTGCCGCATTACCATCAATTCCACTACCACCACTACCACCATCTCTATACATACCACCACCTGTTGACCTTAGGGATGATATTCCCAAGTCTGAGCAGCCTCCCCGCAAGAGGTTGTATTTGTCCACCCTAGGCTCTATATACGAGGTCGGGAAGAGTTCTACTGCTAGACCTACCAGAGGTCGGGGGATAGATTATGGATTTGTCAGCACGATAGATGCTGAAGAGAGGCGACAGGGGACTAGAGATGTTGGGTACGGTATTATAGATACTTGGGTAGATTCGGTAGAGGCAGTTCCAGAGATAGCACCTATGACCGTGGGAGAGGTCAATACTAGGGTCACAGAGCTTGCTTTCCTATCAAGTACAAATACAACATGATAAAATGACATCTAAGGCGCTTCCAATGCTGAAGATGACGTCTTTGTCTTCTAGTCTTGATACTTGTACTCCAGCTTGGATCTTCAGTGTCTTTAATTGTACAGGAACCATTATAGTATGCATGAGTTGGATTAACTTCCCCCAATAATGCAGCTGTTTGAAAGCTTTCTTGATATGATCCTTTATGGCGATGTTTCTAAATAGCTTCCCCGAACCGATCCTATCTGAGTGATTCTAAAACTTTGATGTAGCTAGAAAAAACTTATGTTTGACATTTACGTGCACAGCGGAATTTTGTAGAAGTAGAAAACCACATCAAATACTACTGCTGCTTGTCATTAGGTCTTGGTGAATATCCATTCGGGGGTACATGCGAGAAATCATCAACAATTCTTCTTACGCATGCAGAATACTTCACAAACCATACTTAGTAAAATAGTCTACACTACTTCCCCCTGGAAGTTGACATGGTAACATCAAAGTCAACTAAGTCCCGGATGTACACATTTCCCCCATGATGGTTGAGAACTCTTGGAATCATCATTGTCGTGTACGTCCATATACTCAAGAAGTTCTTGTCATAAGCATCATTCTTGAAAAGTTATGAAAGACATTGAAGAACTTTAAAGGATTTTGCTTAGACTATAAAGTACCATTGACATTCTGTAGCTTCAAATATCCTGTTAGAATTGCTGATTACATCTCAACCTTATACTCTCTGGCTAACTTACCAACCTCGTATTCTGTCGGCTATTGCTGTGATCACTTGGTGAAGTAAACCCGATATACAAAACTTGAAAATGAAGTAAGATTCCCTAAATTTGTTACTTAAGCTTGCACTGTTGTTGATTGAAGAATATTATAGAAGAAAGCCTCTAAGTACCCTATACCCAATCACAAAGTATATGAAAAGTACAACACCTCTTGAACATCCATATCTGCATATGCGTATGACACAGAGTACTATAACGTAACTCCTTTAAGTGATAGCTATAACCCGTGAGTACTACAATGTAACTCCTTACATCGGGTATAACTAGATAATCCAAGTCTCAATCATAGCTGTATACGTTTAAACAAGTCATCAATCGATAGATTGGGTTTGAAGAAAAGGGGTAGAAAGTAGAAGGAAGTCTCGATAATGAAATAAGTAGACGCCTTCGTGAAACCCACTTCAATCTCAAATGAGGGATACCATATCAACTCCGTGATCACTTGACATTAAAGTCCAAATCTATAGCCGTTTTGACGTTTTAGTGAATCTTTAACGATCGTTTTAGCATTAAGTGTTGTGTTTGCATTGGTATTGTGGAAGGTGTTTAAGTTTGGTTATTGGCGAAATTAGGGTATAAATCGTCTCCAATTTCGGCATAAATAGGATCTCAAAAGTGTATAAATCACTTATACGTATAGATCACCTGTGCGTATAGATCGCCTGTGCATATAGATCGCCTGACCAATGTATAGATCGCCTGACCAATGTATAGATCGCCTGACCAATGTATAGATCGTCCAAAAATGTTCGAAACTCAAAAATCAAAAATCTTAAAAAGACTCATTTTTTGACGTTTTTACTTGATTTTTCTTGTACTTTCTTAACATATCTAAGGCACTAAGAACCATAAAAATACAAAACTTGTGATTCTTTAACCACGAAAAATTTTGAATCAAGATTTTGAGTACAAAAATCATCCGAACCATAAAAAAACTCAAAAATAAGCTATGAAAATCCATAAGCCACTTGTAAAAATAAGCTAGAAACTATAGAAAGAAGAAAGTTTCAAGATTTTGCACAAAATACCACCAACCATGCAAAGTCAAAGCTTTTTGGCTTAAAAATAAGCCACAAAAAGCTTGAATAAGCTTGAACAACACCCCAAAATGCAAACCACGAACACAAAACTCCCCTAGGATCTGATGCCAATTGTTACATGAATCAAAACCACCTTATTCGGGGGGTCTTGGTTGATCAAACCATAGAAGATGAAACATGGTTGTAGTGAGAGAAAGTAGAGAGAGAAAGGGAATGAACTATATGTTTTATTAAGATAAGAATGGAGTTTACACAATGATTCAACGAACCCCTCATGGAGAGTCATATGGGGTATTTATAGCCTAACATAAAGCTATCTATACCACATATACAATAAAAGTCCTTGCATTTAGCAGTTGGTCTATAACTAGTCCAATTCACGTGTAAGACGCCAGCTTTACAAAATAGTAAGGCTAACAAACACATTTATCGTTATTAATCAATGATCGACGCATTAAAAAACAATTACGTTATATAATTAACGTAACTTATCATCGAATAGCTTTTGAAGAAACTTAAAATCTTATCGTATCACGTTACTAGGGAATTTTATGTGAGGGGTTCCATTTGGGTATTTGTTTTGACGAGTTTGTAGTGTTTACGATTTAGAGTGCCCTAACTCTTCAAACGATACTACATGGCCTCTGGATTATGGTAGCCCGAATAGTGATACAATATTTCCATAAATTAATAAATCAAAGTAACACGTTAAACTTTATAAAGTTTTGAAACATAAATCATCACACTAAGACTTGACATATTACCCCAGGTTGTGTGACAAGGCCGTTACTTTCACTTGATATACTTTTGCCATCAATCATATTTCCCCTGTTAAGGTGAGTTCACAGCCTCGCATTTAAGTCTTTATGTTTTCAAAACCCGTGAGGGGGATACATAGCTATAAACCATGATACGAGGTGTTTTTCCAACTGTATGCTATCCTGATGCATTATTTCCTAAGTCCCTACTTTTGCCATTAAGACCCCACTATCATGAACCGTTAATTACTCTTCAGAGTAAGCGCGAATGCTGTGAATAGATCTATTTGGGACTGAACTCCCCCGTTGGTATACCTGTACTTTTGGTAACCAAACGCACTTCATTTGAATATCTATGCGGGTTTTTGGCAAAGGCACATGTTGGGGCAACTACTTGTGATTATTATTATCACAAGGCTTCGGTGTTAGGAGCTTAGGGCAATAATACTATTTTCTATGATAATTGTATCTACATTGCAATTATTACTATTATGGGTGATAACAACGTAACCCACTATGACTTGTATTTAAACTGTTTATCATAAACCTATGAATATCACTCAACCTTGGTGTTGATCTTTTTAGCATGTTTATCTCAGGTAATTGAGCAACTTATGGCACGGACTTGAAGATGGCTAAACTGTTATCATTCAAACTTTATGTTTCTAGATTTTGGGACCTCTCGTTTTTGTAAAACTCTGATGAATAAATGAATGGTAATTAAATTTCTAAAACGTCTCTTTAAGAGTTATTTTCTATGATTATGACTATTGTACTATGAAGTAATACCCCATATTAGCTTTCGCTGCTATATTTGTCAAAACGGGGGTGTTGCATAAGGAGTCTAAGACTTACAAAGGAAGATAAACATTAGACAAATAAATATTTTAAATATTTAGGAATATCTTCTGTTATCTTTATCTGAATAAGGAGATCTCCTAGAATCTTCAAAATCTTCCATCTTTTGAAGAATTCCAGCTTTTGCATTTAAGTCCTTTTGTTTCATTCTTTTATTCATTTTGTCTCATCAAATCAAGAATCCCAACAATCTTCCCATATTTGATGATCACAAAAAAACAAATTCGTGTACGAACTTCATCATAAAGCTAAAGCTTCCCCTGAAGTTGAGATGTAATCATCTCCCTGAATGAAACAAAACTTCCCCTTAAGTAGATTTCCTTTGTACCATGCCACACCAAAGATCTATAAGTTGCCAATTGTATCTGTTAACTTATTCTTCCCATTTTTGTCATAATCCAATAGGGTCTTGTGAATATAAGCAACTTTGATCTTGACCACTACAAACCAATATCATACTTCTAATCTACTTCTGTGCCTACGTGTGAAGTCTGTCAAAGGGCTAAGCAAATAAGGAAACCTTTTCTCTTATTTGATCACAAGTCTAAGACTCTTGGTGAACTTGTTCATCTAGACTTGTGGGGTCCTTATAGAGTTCATAGCAGAGAAGGATATATATATAATATATTTTAACTGTGGTTGATGACTATTCAATCTGGCAGCCTGTCTCCTCTCCACAGAACTCATCGCCCACCAACCACAATACAACCAAACTCCCCCCCGCCCCTCCAACCTCCCACCGCCCGCCCCCCCCGCCCCACACGACAAGATATGTAGGTTTCATTTAATAACCATGCTACTCTGTGTAAGGAGAGTATAGTACCACCTCTTGAGTGAAATGAGATAATGAGGCGCATCGCTCAGTTTATAGATGATGTACCGTCTATTTTGCAATACTCAGAATCTACTATCTGACTCTGCGTTAGACCATGACTTCAGACGCCGTAGACTGCTCTCTAGAAAGTATGTGCGTTCGATGCCTCTGATCTGCTGATGAGTACTCTCGCGTATACAGAGATGAATCGTCTAGAGTTGCACTCGCTCTGTCGATGTCTCTCAATGTCGCTATGGTGTTTTCTGTACGGTTGAAGTGTGGTATGAGCTTCCTAATTGAGCTGTTCTGACTACCCTCAGCTAAAATTGAGATTTGATTGCTAAGAAAGGAAACTATAGTACTCGCCTTTACTTTATGTAGCAGAGTAGAAGTTCTTATTTTCAGGCGACCAAGGGCGATATGCCCTTTGAATCGGAGTCTTTAGGAGCTCCCTGATTGATCCTGTCCTCCTCACTACCTGATCTGTATATCTTATAAACAGGCTCCTGCACTCTTTGCCTTTTCGTCTATCTTAAATGGTAAATCTCCTTTTGAGTTGGTTTATAAAAGAAAACCTAATCTTTCTTACTCGAGGTCATTTGGTTGTCTATGTTTTTCAATTGTCTTAAATAATCATGATAAAATGTCTTTTAGGTCTGAAAAGTATGTTTTAATTAGTTACTTAACTAATAAAAAAGCTTATAAATTGTAAAGTATGGATACAAGGAATGTTTTCTATTCAAGAGATGTAATATTTTATGAAAACATATTTCCTTTAAAACAAAAAAAACTTATGATTCAACAGATGTGGAAAACACAAATGAAGTGGATCACTTGCAATTTTTTGATAGTCAATTTCCTCAAAGTCCCAATGATGATGGGAAGGATTCTTCAGTTGAGGATGGTAGGTTTCCACATTCTGGTAATTCAGACTATACACAAGGTAGATATCAGAGTGGCAGGCATTCTGCAACCCAAGTTGATGACCAAACTGGTCTGAGGGTAATTTTCAAAACTCTGTACCTAGTATAAGTCAGTCTATTCCAACTCAAATTAATGATGATGTGCAAAAACCTATATTAAAAAGGTCTGATAGACAGTCAAAGCCTCCTGTTAGGTTAACTGATTATGTGCTTAATTCTAAAGTAAAGTATGGTATTGAAAAGTATCTGAGCTATTCTAAGCTTATTAGTGTTAATATGTTCTTTGCTACTAATTTAAATAAGTCCGTTGAACCCATGTTTCTCTGAGCTTTATTTCTGATTGGTCTGTAGCTATGAATTAATGGGAAATTGAAGATTCTTTATAGAAATAAAACTTGGACTATTTGTGATTTAACCTCTTGGTTGTGGTAGAAAACCTATAGGATGTAAATGGATATGGAAAATTAAATATAAAGCTCCAGGTGAGATTGAGAGATATAAATCTAGACTTGTAGCTAAAGGCTTTAGTCAAAGAGAAGGTTTTGATTATGATGAGACCTTCAGTCTTGTGGTTAAGATTGTACTCTTAGATGTATTACAAGTCTTGTTGTTGTGAATAATTGGCCTTTATTTCAGTTAGATGTTAACAATGCTTTCTTGTATGGTGATCTTGTTGAAGATGTCTATACGACTTTATCTGATGGTTATAATGATGAGGATGAGTCAAAGGTTTGTAAGTTGAATAAGTCCTTATATGACTTAAATCAAGCCTCAAGACAGTGGAATGGCAAACTTACCACTACCTTGGCTGAGCATGGATTTGAGGAATCTAAGTTTGATTATTATTTATATACTAAGCATCATGGTGATAAGTTTGTTGCGTTTCTTACGTATGTTGATGATATTGTTATACTGGAAATGATGATGTGGGAATTAAAGAGTTTAAGTTGTTTTTAAGCACTAAGTTTCTGATTAAAGACTTAGGTGTTTTGAAGTATTTTTTGGGGATTGAGGTTTTTAAATATGACCTTGGTCTGTGTTTGTCTCAAATAAAGTATTGTCTTGAATTATTGCATGAGTATGGTTTGCTTGCTGCTAGACCAATTGATATTCCTCTTCCTTAAAACTCTATTCTAAATTTTGAAGAAACCAAAGATGATAAGTATCTTTTTGATTTTACTACTTATAAAAAATTAGTGGAAAAATTGATATACTTAACTAATACCAGACCTGATATTAGTTATGCAGTTCACTGTCTTAGTCAGCATATGCATACTCCTTTACAATCACACTTTAAAGCAACTTTGAGAGTTTTGAGATATCTTAAAGGTTCTCCAGGCTGTGGGATTCAATTTTATAACCATTCTAATTTCAAACTTAAGGCATATGCTGATGCAGACTGGGCTAAATGTCCTAAAACTAAAAGGTCTATTACTGGTTTTTGTGTCTTTCTAGGTAAATCTCTTGTGTCTTGGAAAAGTAAAAAACAAGCTACTATATCTAAGAGTTCTTCTGAAGCTGAGTATTGAAGTATGTCTTCTGTTTCTTGTGAGGTTGTTTGGCTTGGTAATTTGTTGTGTAGTATTGGCTTGAAAGACTTCCTGTTGAGTTGTGTTGTGACAATTCATCAGCAATTCAGATTGCTGCTAACCCTTTCATGAGAGAACAAAATAATTTGAGCTTGATGTTCATTTTGTAAGAGAAAAGGTTTTAGCTGGCATTATCAAAACTGTGAAAGTTAGTTCTGAACTGCCGACTACAGATATATTCACCAAATGTCGTGGTATTGTTCAACACAGATTGTGTTGCAAAAAACTTGGTATGTTAGATGTTTTTATAGGAGAGCTTGTTGGTAAAGATTCAGGGAGGAAGAAGCATTTCTTAAGAGAAAGAAAGGATCAAGCTTACCAGCCTAAGGGATGATGTTAAGTGTGCAGGCTCATAATCTAAATACTTTACGGACCTAATGTGTCACTTTGTCAAAGTTGTTAAGCTAGAAGATGAAGTTTCTGGCTGGATATGTCAAAGTTTGAAGTCAAGGGGCCTTTTAGTATTATTGGCCTATATAAGCTGGATATCCCATCTAAGGTTTATCCAGTCTGTATGTTTTTGTTATCACTCTCTTTTGTTTCTTCTCTTAATCGTTCAGTTACGATCTATGTATTCATTCTTTGTTCAAGAGATTGATATCATCTGGATATCAATCATCTAAGTCTGGTAGTCTTAAGATCGATCTCTTTATTCAAACTTTAGGTTAGTATTGAGAGTTGAGTGTCTTGTAGTGAGGTAGAACAAGATCCACCTGGTGGGGATTATTCATTTTCTTTTGTATTCGTTTGGCTATCACCCGTTTTGGGAGTAGTCTTCTTGTATTCATTCATTAATAAAATAGCACGTGGGGAGGTTGGTTGAGTGCAAATAATAGTATTATTGGTGTGTTCTTGATATTGATTACAAAAACTGGGTCGGATGTGACCAAATTTAATTTTTCTTGTTTGAGAAGATTATTAAACCACCCGTTTTTCATTGACCCGGTTTAATAAACCAAACTAGGTCATGACTTCTTTTAAAAAAAATCTAACATAAACCTCTTTTTTTCATAAACCTTTTTAGGGTTAATTGACAAGTTGAAGTGGTGATAACTAACGTTAGTTAAATTTTTATATAATAATAAATTAGAGTTGCCGTTCCAAAAAAATAGAGTTAAAACTAACTTAAAACGCCAACTAATATAATCTTATTATGGTCTATTGTAATTTGGAATCCTAAGTTGATTATTTTTTTAAAATCTTTGCTATAATTTTACAGACTCTAAATCTAAAACCCTAAACACTAAGATCCTAAACCCAACCCTAGTACCATAATCCTTAAACCATAAACTTAAAAAGTATAGCTTATCGGTAAAGACTCAATCTCTTACATAGGTTCAATTCAACGTAAATATACTGTCAGATAAATTATGTCATACGACACTACATGTTGATTTATCTAAGACAATTTATATACATCAGCTTCCTAATTCTCGAGATTCCCAGCATCCAAACTATGTTTGTTTATTTCAACACTCTCTTTATGACCTTAAGTAGGCTCCTCATGCTTGGTTTCAACGCTTTGCGACATATATTACTTGTGTTGGTTTTTTCTCATAGTCGTTGTAACTCATCTTTATTTATTTACACACAGACTAACACTGCTTATTTGCTGTTATATGTTGAGGATATTGTATTGACTGCTTTCTATGAGATTTTGTTACAACAGATTATTACTTCATTGTATCAGGAGTTCTCTATGACTAATCTTGGTTAGCTTAATTATTTTTTAGGTATTTCAGTGGTGTTTAATTCAGAAGGGATGTTATTGTCTCAGCATAAGTATGCTGTAGAGATTCTTGTGAGAGCTTATATGGTTGGTTGTAATCCGTGTTGAACTCCTGTTGATAGTGAGTCCTAGTTGGGGGCCAATGTTGATTCTGCATCTCATCTGACATTATTTCATAGTCTCATAGGTGCACTACAGTATCTTACATTCATTCAACTAGATCGTTCCTATGCGATACATCAAGTTTGTCTTTTTATTCATGATCCTCGGGAGCCTTACTTTTTGGCTCTTAAGCGGATTCTACATTATGTGCGAGGTATGTTGGACTATGGATTATAGTTATATTCTTCTTCCACTACATCTTTCATTGCTTACTTAGATGCAGATTGGGCTGGTTGTCTTACTACTTGTTGGGATTAAAAGCCTTCTTAATGTTGTTAGTATTACTGCTGCTCTTATTGAAGTTAATGCTGCTCAGTCAAAGTTAGTGCTGCTAGAGAATTTCAATGAAAATTATTCTAAGTGTTTAAGACTGCTGGTGAAGTTACAACTGCCAGTACAAAGTTACTACTGCTAGTACAAAAGTTACTACTGTTAGTACAAAGTTAATGCTGCTGAAGGAGTTAATACTGCTAGTGAAGAAGTTACTACTACTAAGTTAGTTAGTACTGCTTATGTGATTTGTATGAGATATTTTAGTAAAAGATATGTATAAGTTATTTGTTTAGAAGATTATGATTACTTAGGAAAGTATTGTAAGCCGTTTAGGACTCCTTGGTGTATAAAAGAAGGTCCTAGGTCATAGAGATTGATGTACCAAAAACCAAAACCAAAAATTAATCTTAGTCTTAGCTTCAAGGTCTTTGTAACCCTAATACTTTGAGAGTATTCATATTATTATAATACTGGAGCTTTTGTTTGTTGAATTATATATTCATATAATTACTGTTTCATTGATAATTCTTCTAAATATTAAAGATTAGATTCCGCATAATCTTTAATATATTCACACAAAGTTTCTACTATAGTTGTGTTAGATTTATCTAATATAACTAATCCTTATACAAGCTTAAGGAATTCGATCTATTAAAGTGGGATCAACAAGTGGTATCAGAGCTTGTTGCTTTGAGAAACTTTTCTAGAAGATATGGATCAAGATTCTGCACACATGGTGGCTGCATCCAAAGTTCCCATGCTCAAACCAGGTATCAAACCCTAGCCGCCTCTCTCCATCTTTTTCGGATCTGCGATCTCTTCACCGGTTTTCTGCGGGGTGGGGGGAAAAAATCTATGGGAAAACTATCAAACACCACTGATGCGAAAAGATGGACGTAGATCTTTCGAAACAATAATAACTACAACTCCAAACCCATCAACAACCCACATCACAGGGACCTGGAAAAAGTTGCTACTTCTTTCTACATATCTAACCTTCCTGATTCTCTAGATGCTAAGGGTCTTTGGAACGCTTGTGTGAAGTATGACCTCCTTGTGGACTCATTCATTACGAACAAATGCTCAAAAGGAGGTAAACGTTTTGGATTCAGTCGCTTCTTGGGAATTAAATATGATACTAAATTTGTTAAATTGTTATCGAATATATGGATCGAAAGTTATCACCTTTATGTGACGGTCACACGTTATCAAAGAACCAATTCCACAGGTTCAAAATCAACAAAACAAGTTTTAACAAAGGAAGAAAACCCTAAAACCTAACCCTAATTCTCAATTTGCGGAATATGCCCTTTCTAAGCCCTCATTCGCCTCTGTTATTCATAATAAACCTACCAAAATTGACACCACAATCTCACATGTTAACTCTAAAACCGTTACTCTTAAAGATCAGGATCTTATCAGCGTGGAAGATTCATCAACGGTTCTCTTATTGAAACAAAAAGATGTGGACACTATGAGCAATATGTATACGATCTGTAAAAGCGATGGTTTTATGGACTTGAAAATTCACCATGTTGGGGGCTTGTGGATTTGGATTAAATTTCCCTCGTCGTTGTCATGTTCAAAGTTCCAAGACAACGTCACCTTGAAAAGCTTTTACACGATTCTAAAATATGCTTCACCCTTTTTTAAAGTGGATGAACGCATGGTTTGGATTGAGATTAGTGGCTTGCCTCTTTGTGCCTGAGGATCAAATTCTTTCAAGAAAGTATTGATGTTCTTATTCTTATTCCGCTGCGTATATTCAATGTTTTCGTTATCCTAGATGTGCTTAGATCAGGGATTCACAGCGTGTATGTTTGGTAAATTCATGTTTTTTAAGGCGGAGGAATCCACGACCATGAGTTCGGGTAGAGTTTGTATCTCTACTAGATCTCATTATCGGATTTATGAAAATGTTAATGTTGATGTTCATAGTGAGTTTTTTGATGTTCACGTGAATGAGCTGGGTACTTAGAGTACAAGCATTACAGATAACTCTTTGGATACGTTTTCTAACATAGACGTTAATGATATAAATAAGGTTGAAGATGTTCTGTAAGAAAACCTAATCGATTATTTGAATGATCTTAATGATAATCTCAATGACTTAGCTCAAGAACTCAAGGAAGATGAAGTTCATGAGGATGACCTTAATGTTAATTTTTAGGATCAGATACAGGTTCATTTGAAAGAAAAAATTCATGTTCCCACTTTCTATAATGGTGAAACATCAGATCTTAGCCGTCCCCCTGGTTTTGAACACATGAAACGGAGTCCTTCCTATACTAGTAAGTGCTCCACTTCTTTTCCTAGGCACCATAAGAAGGATGTTAAAGGAATCTTCCTTATTCATGAACTAAATAGAATCATCAAAGTTGGGAACACATTAGGATTTGATGTTCGAGGATGTAGAAAATTCCTAAATCGAATGATAAATGGTAT
>BQNB010043263.1:8934-45606 GCA_026074375.1 Tanacetum coccineum
GGCCATAACTCCCTCATCCGGAGGAGTTGATAAACTATCCAATTCGCCATACGTAGCTTAGACTTATACCTATCCAACCATGAAATTTTTCAGTAGGCTCTAAGTCAAAAATTATTAGGAAAAGCCACGTTTTGCTTCTGACCTCAAAACAGTCCCTAAAACTACTTCCAAATTCATTCGAAACTTATCCTAATCGCTAATTAAACACATGCAATGCCATAACATATCTTACTAACATATCTCACACATCAAAATATGATGTTCATGATCAAACCCAAAATCAAACAAACTCAAGAACATGTATCCTTATAAAAGATGAAATCAAACACATGCATACAAATAAAAATCAACAATTGAAAAGAGGGGTTTAGAAACAACTTACAATACAATAATTAGAAGCAAAAGATCAAACAAGAACCCTAGGTGGGTTGTGTTTATTCGAATCCAAGGAGAAACAAGGAAGGACCCAAAATTTGATTTTAAATTCCATTATTGTTTAAAAACACTTAACAATAACCCATTTGATGATCTTCTTGTACTCAATTAGATTGAAACCCTAAAAATTAAAAGTTTAATAAAATCAAGAAACCCTCTAATCTTGATGCATGGTGATTTTCTAGTGAATAGGATTGATTAAGGTTTAATGTAGGTTTGATGATTGTGGTGATGGTTTCTTGTTGTTGCCGTTCGAACAGAGAGAGAAGAGAAGAGGCATGGTTTTTTTTACTGTTGTGTTATGTGTATGTGTTTGATCCGGCTTATATCATAAAACAAAGAGGGAGTGGGCTAGGTAACTTGGGCTTGGTTTATATATAAAAAAAAAAATTAAAGAGTGTTTGGTTTTTGGTTTTGTTGGAGGAAATACAAATATAAGGGTGTGTTTGGTTTAGGATTTAGTATGAGTAAAATATAATAAGAGGGTGTTTGGTTTCTAGTTTTGATAGAGCCTAAAACAATTAAAGAGGGTGTTTGGTTTATATGTTATATTTATTTTATTTATTTATTTTTTATTTTTTTTATTTTTATTTTCCTAAAACATTTATACCACAATATTTGTTTTAAAACACTTAATTGAAATATTAAAAATTGTAAAAATACTATTTTGACGTGGTTTCAGTCAAACGCGGATAAAAGATGAAAAATAATAAAATGAAAAATAAATAAGCTCTCGAAGCTAAAATATGGAATTATTAATTTCTCAACGTTAAAATGGATAAATATTCAAGGCACGCTTCGCAACTAGCTAAAACGACGATTTTCGTTAAAACGGCTAAAAACAAAATAATAAATTCCTTAAAAATCAGAAATGGAATTTAGAGCTCGGTTAAAATATTGACCGTAAAATACGAGATGCTACAGCTGGTCTTAATATCAGTTGGACAAGGTATAGAAATTGATAAATGGGCTAGTATGATTTGATTAGTACAGGTATTATTGGAATAGTCCGGGCACTAAAAAACTATCATGACAAGTTAGACTAGACGATGTTTATCCGTCAACGACAATTCAAAACAACATTTGTCCTAGTTTAACAACATTAAACATTCTTAACAAGAAGACATAACACGTTAATCGCTAACTTTACATTATAATTGTTTGAACATTTCAATGACTTCATGTACATGTCGTAACTAGAAGACATGACAAGTCAATTGCTTACTTTATAAGTCTTTGAACAGTTCAAGGACTTGATGTTTATGTCTTTACAAGAAGAAATAAACATATTAAATAAAGTATTATGGAATGTTGTTGCGTAAATTGTTTTAAATAATAATTTACCAAGTTTTAAATTTATAAAACTCGTTTACCGATACACGCACTAACGTGCAGAGAACCCGGTCGTATATAGTGTAGTAGCTTGGTAAATCCGAGGTCGTCCCAAGAGCTAAAGTTTAATAGTTCTAATTTGATTGTTGTCACGTTTGAAAATGGTTTTAAGATTGATTTTAAGAATTACGGAAAAGTAAATGCAATAAAATAAATAGATGGAAGATATTAGGGAGAAAGGCGTGCTAACCTAACCATTTCATTACTAGTGCTATGATTACATTTTCATGCACAATGTTCAATTATAAGTTCCATTAGTGGTTCTAAAGTCGACAGACCCGGATTTTCATTTAAGGTCTGTCATATGCTTACTCTGTGATCCCACATTCCCCTACGCTCACACGAGCAGGGCATCCAAGCTTGCAGTGGTTAAACCCCAGCTACCCTTAAGACCAATCTATAATCTAAACCGATTATTAACCCTCTCTGAAAGAGTTACCATGTTTTTTAATTATTTAATGTGACAAAGGCGGTAATCTGTTTAATTCCTACACTAGTGATAGATGTCAAGCTACCCTAGTACCCCACTAATCCCAGGTTCAACATGGTAAGTATTATATCATGATTAATAAGATCTAAGCCATCCTTTATACTACCAAAACATGGGGATCAATGAAAGGCTATAAGGATATCTAACAGAACTATAATTAAACAGGAAATCATAATTACAACAACAGTAACTACATGGTTAGGCCAGCACTAGGAGTGCTTAGCCGCTTATGGTAACAGAAATGCAAGAAATGAACATAGACATGGATTGAATAATCATTGTTCTTACAGTGAGTAATATGAATGATTAAATACAAGAATTATGAATAGTGACTTCTCCCTTGGACCTTCTGATAAAATGCTTCAAGCCTTAGGGGTTTGGATCACCCCTTAGAACTGTGTGTGAAGTGGTGGTGGTGAGTGATGCTGAATGAGCCAGATGAGGGCTCTATTTATAGGATTCGAAAGGTTTACGGCGTAACCCTTATGGGATGTTACGCCGTAATCTTGCTACGTAATCATCCAATCTTCTAGGCATAAAAGGATGTTACGGCGTAACCCTGTCGCAAATGTTACGCCGTAACGCTGAGTCAGATACATCATCTCTTGTAGATTTGAATGTTGTGGCGTAATCTTGGAGACTCTTTACATCGTAAAGGGTGTGATGACTCATTTCTTCGTTGTAAGTTGTTACGGCGTAATCCCTCAAGGGTGTTACGTTGTAAAGTGCCTTGGACTCTTCACTTTAGTGCATTTCTTGTCCAAATCCCTTGTCTTTTGCTAAAATGCTCACTTGGTTCCTAAAAATTGAATATTAACAATTAAGTAACATTTTCATATATTAATAGCATACTTGTAATCATTTTTATAGGGAATTTGATATTAAAATGTATCAACTATTTGATGTTATCAAATATCCCCCCACTTAATTTCTACTTGCCCTCAAGTAGAACCGTTTAGAATAATTCATAAAAAGATTTTTCCAATTTGACTTGGAGAAATGAATTTATAAACTACTTATGCTAGAAAACATCTGAGCCAAACACCTCACGAAAAGGGGATCAAAAACACTCAACTCTCATTACTAAACTAAGTGTTCAATTTCAGGGTGATCACTCAATTGCACAGTCATAGCATGTATCCTATCATAAGCTTGGAAAGTACACAAGTCTCCACCAACTAGAATTAGGGTCTAAACAGTCTTAAAGGCAACATGGGTGACATTGGTTTAATGGGTGATATAAAGGGTTAGGATAGACACAGGATACACTTTTAATTGTTGTTAAAATAAAAACACGAAACAAATAGTCTAAAGTAATCTAAGGTTGTCATAACTAGCTATTGTCCATCCTTTATACTTGTTAAAATAAAAACACCAAACAAATGGGCTACGAGCTCCATTCTTTATACTTGTTGAGATGGCTTGGTACAATAATGGGCTACTAGCTCCATTTTTTATATTTATTAATTCGCACCATCTTTATATTTTTTAGCACATGGGTGGCTTTTTAGTTGCACCATCTTTTCTTCATTTTCTTCTTGATAAATATGCAAATGCTATAGGAGATTATATCTTTAATTATTGCCCCTGCAACATTCGATATTATACACACATCCCCCACTTGAGATGAACAACGTCGAAAGTGATGATACATGGGGGTCTTAATTGATCATAACTGATTGGTATTCCATGAATGCATACAATTCTCGTTCTTATTCCCCCGAACCATGAACTTAAATAACCAGAGATTTCAACACGAAGAAAAACAAAGACTGCATGGTAGGCTAAGGCGAAATGGTATAACAAAACATATAAGGTTTAAACAGGGAATGGTTTAACAAGGTAATCTAATGGAACAAATTGTTTTTCACAGGGAGGTCGACAAGTCGGTGTGACAAGTCGATAAACACACACATATAGGCTTTTTGAGTAATTTCCTAAGATGTTGCCTTCTTGAACAGTCTATTCCAACTAACCAATTAGGTCTTAACAAGATGTGCATGCCAAGTTCTAAAGTCTACAATACTACCGGCACTCTCATGTATTTAGTGGATTTTATGTATAATAGATGAAAATGGAATATTAGGCTTAACCTCACCAAATTAATTACAGGATAATAATGTGCTCGGCAATGATTTATTTTAGTTTAGTAAGAAAAACATGTTAAAATTTTAAAATTGGCACCATTTTTCAAAGAAAACTAAGAAATCGAAGGCAAAAATAGGTCAAGTGGTAATTCTACTCCCATCCTCCCACTTGGTTTGTACAATGTCCTTATTGTACATTTAAGGAAATGAAATAATGAAATAAGGGTAGAATTAAAACAAAAGAATCCCCTGGGCGTTGCTCTCTTCTCTGAGTGATGACTGCAAAAGATTAATTCTTGCTAAGCAGATTTATATCCCAAACATTAATGAAAGACTTGCCCTTGATTCTTACCGGCGGGTTGTAGCTTTATAAGTAGATATGTGTGTGTTTTCATTGAAAAGAATGTAGGATATGCTCAAAAGGCTTATACTCTTAGCCTAGAAGGCCTTAGGATGTGATCAGGTTTTGAAAAAGGGAGGTGCGGGTTTGATTTTTAAGAAACCGTTGTTCGCCCGATGGCGAGTTCGTGTTTTTCTTAACGCGGAGAGTTGGTTATTTTTAGTATCTTCTATAATAAATTACCCAACCCGCCGGTTGCTTTAACGGCGGGTTGACAAACCAGCGGGTTGACTACAGCGAGTTGCCTAAACGGCGGGTTGACAAACCAGCGAGTTGACTACAGCGAGTTGCCTAAACGGCGGGTTGACAAACCAGCAGGTGGGACTACAGCGAGTTGCCTAAACGGTGGGTTTGGACAACCAGCGGGTTGACTACAAATGAGGTTGCCCTAAAAGGCGGGTTGGAAAACCAGCGAGTTGACAACAGCGGGTTACCTAAATGGCGGGTTGTCTAACAGCGGGTTGTCTAAACAGCGGGTTACCATAATTTTTCTATTATTTTAATCCAACAGGTAAACCGCCGTCTCTCGGCGGTTTGGTTCGATTCTTTTATATTTTCGCGGCGGTTTTTGCTCAGTTCTCTTAACGGCGAGTTGGCATTCTGCTAGCGGGGGTTGGGCTAAATTTCATTATTTTGGACCCATTTGAGCAAAATAATCTATCAAAGGCCACCATTTCGAATGACCCAGTTGCTTTTCTAAAACCTTATCCGGGCGTAGTTAAAAAGTAATTGATCCTGTTGGTTAATTAGTAGATTTTAATCAAACCAGAGTTACAACTGTTTTAATAATACGGGCCGTTACATAAGACTTTTATCAATGCTAACGTTCTCTCTAACTAAGCATTCTCTTCAATGTTTTGTCTTCTTTGTTTAATGCCCTTCTTGCAGAATACGGATGGCAGAAACAAAATCGTTCCTCGCTCAACCCTTTTTTTTTTCCTCTTTCTTGTTTTACTTCAAGAAACGATGAGCGATTGTACCTCGATCTCAGTGGATTAACAATCGGGAAAAGCAACCTTACTGCTCATTGCACAAAGATCTAAAGAACCCCATCTTTAAGATATCAGTGGACATCCTGATGTAATACCAACTTCTTCCAAGCATTCACTTGCCTCAGCAAATGTCCTGCTATCTACCTACAACAAGTTTTAGAAAACAATGTCATATAAAGAGCAAGAGTGGGGTTTATAGTTGTCATAGTTGATGATACAATGGTTCGATCTAAGTGTGATCCTTCTCAGAAAAGGCATATCGATTAACTCCTGGGTTCAAACCTAAACTCACCCCTTTGAGTTAACTCCGTTGGTGACACGGTGATGATTTTGTTAATGAGCTGGATATCCTAAAACCCTGTAGTAATTGTCTCCAAGTATACGGTGAATTATGTGTATCAACCTTGAGGAGGGCAATTCTATCTTGCTCAAACCAGTGCTTGACGGGAAAGCTTCTGGCAGTGACAAACCTGAAAACACCCAGTTCTGCAAATGCTGTGGGGACATCGTCACTCAAACTAATGTGTTCATGAGAACTGATATGGACAGAGTTTACTCAAGGGTATACAGACAATTTTTCTCACACAAGCAAGCCACAAGCCAGTCTGAGAACCCAAAGAAGAAGTAACTCCTCTTCCTCCCTCCCTTATGGACGGTTTTCCAAAGTAATAATCTATTACTTGGCAAGGAATAACAACATCCAGCGACGTCCTGATTCTGCTGTTCATCACACTGGAGATGATTATGTCTTAGGAAATCTCAAGTTTGTCCCTAAAGGTGAGTCAATTGAAGTGTTTGGAATGGCAATTCCGATCCTGATTAAACAGTAAGCATTTCAACATCCTCGTTATTATAACCAAGTATCTGAAAATGGTTGCCTTGAGAATACAAAGAAAACCCTCAGAAAAGTGCGGGGCATGCAGACCACTGCAACAAACGCGTGCTACACCCAAAAAGCCCACAACCACCACACCAGTCAAACAATCCAAACCAGCTCCTCCTCCGACAAAGAAACCTTCCAAGCGTAAGCTTCCACAGAAAGTTAGAAAAGGGAAGCCCACTTTCTAACTTGTTGATGAAGATGATGAAGCTCAACAAGAATCTAATCCTCAAGAAGAAGGGTTAATGATCCTGGTCTCGAACTAGCTAAGAGTTGAGTTTGAAACACATCAAGAAAAGGGAGAAGAGGAAGGTGATGACGCTGACTGGAACGGGGGGGGGGAAGCTATCATGCTCAGCTTGAGATCAGCCTTTCGCCCTCCAAAGAAGGGTATCGCGGAACCTGTACGAGAGTAACGATCAGTGACCCAGTATCAGAAACAACTTCAAAATGCATGAAGTTGTAGGCACGGAAAGGGCGTTGTAATGAATATAAGTAGGCTCTTTCCCTGAGTCGATCTGTCAAAGAAGAAAAAGAACTACTGTCAGTTTATCCTTATTAGGCGTGATCAAACTCCTCCTGATTCGACAACTGGACCCTCTTCTCTACAACCCCAGATGTGTGTGTGAGATATGCATTCAAGAGAGAAGGTGATCTATTGAATCTCCGTCATCACACGTCGGACTACCATTCAGAACGAACAGAAAGTGAAACAGAAACAGCTGCTCCTAAAGATGCAAAGATCAAGGTGATAGTCAGACTCGTCTACCGGTAAACATCAGAGTAGCATTCCTTATATTAGACCCTGTAAAGGCGCAGTGGCTTTGGGGCTGGACAAGACCAGTGCCATGAAAGAAGACAAGACTGGATCAGACTCTGAAATTACATGTGTCTCTTGCTGAGACTCCAAACCCTGTAGCACATGGATGATGAATTTCCTCGCTACAGTCTCTACCAATGGTTCATGAAAAACCTGAAGCCATAACAGATGAACGTGTCACGATGATAAACCAGAAAGTCATTCTGGTTCTTATGTCTTACATCCGAAACAATCTCGATGGACAACTTTTAACTTTGGGGGATCAATTTCTTCATGACAAACACCCAACGAAGATGATCAGGAGAAATCTAAAGCTAGAAAGGTGTCTGATATCCACACAATACCTAATCTAGTAATCAGACAGTAACGTCAATCCTCTTAGTAATTGCTCCATTCACAGACTTGTTCTAATCATTCAAAGCCGTCATTGACTAATCAATCCTCCACAAATCAACACAAAGGCTACAACAATCACCACATCTCTCCTTGAAATCACTCTATTTATCGCCCTTCAGCTAAGAGTGGCAAGATTGGAGCAAGAGATATCTGAAGTGAAGAAGACTGATCACTCTGCTGATTGTGTTTTAGCTTCTATTAGATCCATAAGTTCCTGGCTGTTCGACAATTATCTAGGAAAACCCCTTTATGTGATGATCGCCACGCGCCTTCTAAGGTTCTTGAACGGACAACATCTGCAGTCGCGCGCTCGCAAGAAATAATCTGTGTTGCTGGCCAGAGTCTGTCAAGAATCAAGAATCTAAAAAGAGTCCAAAGGAGATTATAAAATATACACTACAATCTAACTCACTTTCGTAGGAATTACAGTTGCATTTAGCATATGCAACAAGCCTTTTAAACCACTTGGTGTCCCAAGTGGACAAGTGAAGTCTCGTGAGGGTTTCCAGGGAACATACCCACAAAGTTCATTTACTTATATACCATTTTTGAAAAGGTTTTAAACTTATTTTTTGTTTTCAGAAAAGGTTTGCGGCATAACAATGGTATTGGTTACGCCTTAAACATGTGGATTTAAAAATTTAATATTTGACCTAGGAAGGTTTACGGCATAACAAGTATAGGACTTTATGCCGTAATTATAGCAATTACGGCATAACCTAAGTGGTTACGCCTATACAGAACCTTACTACCACATGAATACGAGTCAAGGGGACTTCGAATTCCACTTTCTTATAGAGAGAACCTGCATAATAAAGTTAGAAACCAAAACCAACTAATATGCAGAAAATAAAAGATGGGTTGTCTCTAGACAAGCACTTTTGTTTATTTCCGAGTCTTTAAGTTAGACTCAAGACGAAAACTACGTCTTTGCTTGGCGATTTCCCTCATAGGCCATTTTTTTCATTAATCTGGCTCTCATTGCAGCAACATTATCCTTAGTTCTTGGTATTTTCTCAATTCCTAATCCCCTTACCTTGGTGTAGGTCTCGCCAGGACCAATGATGTATCGAGTAACTTTAGCTTTTTTGATTAGAATCGGGTTTGGTTCCTCATAGGTCATTCCCAACAATTTGCACCTTTTATTGTTATAAGCTTCGTCATCCAAGTTGATGAATCCGTCATATGATCTTGGCTTCAAATAATCTAGTATCCCTTCCAAATCGTCTTCATCTTCACTTGTATTAATAAACCAATCATCGTTTAATTTGTCATGAATAACCTCCAATATTGCGTTTGCTTTATCTTCTCCATATTCATCTGGGTCTTCCAAGTTTTTATCTGAATCATTTTCTTCATCTTCTAATATTTTCTTTCTAGTAGTCCTTGAGAATTCTTTCCCTGGTCATCTTGCATACTTTCTCGTATCTTATTCTCATCCAATCGTTTAAGCTTAGATTTTCCCATTCTAACTCTTCTCGTTTACTATCATTATTGCTTTCCCAATAATGTTTTTCTATGTTAATTGGTAAAATCTCCTCCATCACATATGTTGCTACTTGGATTACAAGATGCCTAATATTGATGCTCATTCTCCTTTTCTTGCAAAATTGCCCTACACCAATGTTTTTTTTTTCTTGAGGTGCCGAGTATTTTTTATTTTCCACTTCAGTTATCTTGTATACTATTTCTTTGTAGGATTCCTGCATGTCGATTTCATAAGAGAAAATATCTGATCGATACTAAGTAACCAGTTAAACTCACAGGATTCAGAATTGTATAAGAATAAGTCGTAATCAATTTTTTTGAAGTCTTCATCCTCTAGGAGTGTTTCGCTTTTTATCAAACGAACACATTCAAAATTTGTTGTAGTAAAACTACTTCTTATCTTGAATATCACCTTTTTACTTCCAACTTCAAGAGAAATGGATTTTCTGAATATATCAACTTTAGTGTGTGCAGTGGCTAGCAAGGGTCTTCCAAGGACGATGGACATCCTAATGTCCTCAACCATATCAAGGATAACAAAATCTATAGGGAAAATGAATCTGTCGATTTTTATGAGAAGATTCTCTACTATTCCTTTAGGCGTGCATTTGGTGTTATCAGCCATCTCGATTACCATATTAATTGGCTCGAGCTTTCCTATGCCTAAAAGTTTATACATAGAAAAGGGCATGACGCTAATGCTAGCACCTAAATCCGCTAATGCATTCTTGAAATCTAACTTTCCAATGGAACAAGGAAGAATGAAAGTTCCTGGATCTTGTTCCTTAGGGGGTAGATGATTTTGAAGAAGAGCGAAGCACCTGGGATTCATTCTTATTTCTCCATCTTCTTCGGTCCTTGGTTTATTTTCTACCAAGTCCTTCATTTGTTTTGCGTAATTGTCAGTTTGCCTAATCTCTTTTAACAAAGGACGATTTATTTTGATCTTCTTTAAGCTTTCCATAGTTTGATGCACCAATGCTTCCTCTGCGTGATGCTCTAATCGTTTAGGGAATGGTATCAGGGGCTCATAAGAATCAACATAGTAGTTTACGTTCTGCTTCTCTTTTTTACGTTCTTCTTTCTTTTTCTTTAATGTGGCCTCAAGTGCTGCTACAGCTTCTGCCAACCCTAAATCGTCGGTTTCTTGTTTCTCGTTATCTGAAAATCCTGAGTTAGCAGAAAAGTATTCAATTTCCTCAGGGGAATAATAGAAAGGTGTGTATAGTGGTGATACATCTTCAGTACAGTTTGTTTTGCATTCTTCGAACTTTCCGTTGTTAGTTCGCCCTTCAACTTCATTTGCTAAGGTCTTTACCTTTGTCTCAAGATCTTGGATAATTTTGTCGTGAGTTTCTCGGCTGACTTATGTACTTTGGAAAAAATTATTTAACCATTCATCTTGCTCGGCTTGTCTCTTAGATGCTTCCTCCATGTATTTATTAATTATGTCAGTTAGGTTGGGTCTCTTTTCTCCTAATGAGGGCTGGTCATATCCTCCTTTACTAAATCGCCATCATAGCTGTTGTTTGGGAAAGGTCGACTGAATTCTTCATATTTAACTTCTTCCATACCCTTAACTTCCTCGTTAAGAGGACAGTCTTTATCAAGGTGAGATCATTCACAGGTTTGGCATCCTACTTGAATAGCATGAACATTCTCTTTTAGTTTCTTCATGTCTCGACCTAGGTTTTCTAATTTGTTCACGATAGCAGTGATCCCTTCAGAACTACTACCTTCAATACTTCTGCTGGATGACCCATCATGCCACTTTTGGGAGTGGTCGGCCATAGTCTGAATCACCGTTAATGCTTAGACATATGTCATGCCAGGAATTGGCCTTTGTGAGTCAAGCAATTGGCGGTTCATGGCCCTTAAACCTTTATAGAAGATGTTTACCTTTTGATGGTTATTGATGTCATGAGTGGGGCATTTATACAGAAGGTCATTATACCATTCCCAAGCTTGGTATAATGTCTCGTCTCCTTCTTGCTTGAAGTTACGGATTTCCTCAAGCTGTTTGGCAGTTCTTGATGGTGGACAATACCTTTGGATAAAGGCCTTTTTAAGGAGATCCCATGAATTGACGGTTCCTAGTGGAAATCTGTCCACCCATCTCTTAGCGGCTCCCGTCAAAGTAATTGGGAAAACGCACAGCATGACAACATCGTGTGATACGCCGGGTATGTTGAATAAGCTGACGATGTCTAAAACTCATTCCACATGCTCATGGGCATCGTCGTTCTTGTTTCCGGAAATGGTATCCTCCCTTAATTCCCGCATGAATTGACTTTTTATTTCGAAATTCACATTGCCTCCAATTTCTGGTTTAACCACGCTCGGTGCCTGGTTTCCTTGAGTCAACGCTAGATACTGCTCCATAGTGAGGTTATCGATTTCCCTCTCAGCCATTATGAATATTGAAATATTTAGAAAATCAAATTAAAACTAATTTTAGCTCCCCGACAGCGGCGCCAAAAACTTGTTGCGTAAATTATTTTAAATAATAATTTGCCAAGTTTTAAATTTATAAAACTCGTTTACCGATACACGCACTAACGGGCAGAGAACCCGGTCGTATATAGTGCAGTAGCTTGGTAAATCTGAGGTCGTCCCAAGAGCTAAGGTTTAATAGTTCTAATTTGATTGTTGTCACGTTTAAAAATGGTTTTAAGATTGATTTTAAGAATTACGGAAAAGTAAATGCAATAAAATAAATAGATAGAAGATATTAGGGAGAAAGGCGTGCTAACCTAACCATTTCATTACTAATGCTGAGATTACATTTTCCTGTGCAATGCTCAATTATAAGTTCCATTAGTGGTTCTAAAGTCGACATACCCGAATTTTCATTTAAGATCTGTCCCATGCTTACTCTGCGATCCCACATTCCCCTACGATCACACGAGCAGGGCATCCAAGCTTGCAGTGGTTAAACCCCAACTACCCTTAAGACAAATCTATAAACTAAACTGATTATTAACCCTCTCTGAAAGAGTTCCCATGCTTTTTAAGTATTTAATGTGACAAAGGCGGTAATCTGTTTAATTCCTACACTAAGGATAGATGTCAAGCTACCTCAGTACCCCACTAATCCCAGGTTCAACATGGTAAGTCTAATATCAGGATTAATAAGATCTAAGCCACCCTCTAAACTACTAAAACATGGGGATCAATAAAAGGCTACAAGGATATCTAACAGAACCATAATTAAACAGGAAAGCATAATCACAACAATAGTAACTACATGGTTAGGCCAGCACTAGGAGTGCTTAGCCGCTCATGGTAACATAAATGCAAGAAATGAACATAGACATGGATTGAATCATCGTTGTTCTTACAATGAGTAATATGAACGATTAAATACAAGAATTATGAGTAGTGACTTCTCCCTTAGACCTTCTGATGAAATGCTTCAAGCCTTAAGAGTTTGGATCACCCCTTAGAACTATGTGTGAAGTGGTGGTGGTTAGTGATGCTGAATGAGCCGGATAAGGGCTCTATTTATAGGATTCGAAAGGTTTACGGCGTAACCCTTACGGGATGTTACACCGTAATCTTGCTACGTAATCATCCAATCTTCTAGGCATAAAAGGATGTTATGGCGTAACCCTGTCGCAAATGTTACACCGTAACGCTGAGTCAAATACATCATCTCTTGTAGATTTGAATGTTGTGGTGTAATCTTGGAGACTCTTTACGTCGTAAAGGGTGTGATGACTCATTTCTTCGTTATAAGATGTTACAGCGTAATCCCTCGGGGGTGTTACGCCGTAAAGTGCCTTGGACTCTTCACTTTAGTGCATTTCTTGTCTAATTCCCTTGTCTTTTGCTAAAATTCTCACTTGGTCCCTGAAAACTGAATATTAACAATTAAGTAACGTTTTCATATATTAATAGCATACTTGTAAGCATTTTTATAGGGAATTTGATATTAAAATGTATCAACTATTTGATGTTATCAAATATCCCCCCACTTGACTTCTACTTGCCCTCAAGTAGAACCGTTTAGAATAATTTATAAAAAGATTTCCCCAGTTTAACTTAAAGAAATGAATTTATAAGTTACTTATCTTAGAAAACATCAGAGCCGAACACCTCACGAAAAGGGGATCAAAAATACTCAACTCTCATTACTAAACTAAGTGTTCAATTTCGGGGTGATCACTCAATTGCACAGTCATAGTATGTATTCTATCATAAGCTTGGAAAGTACACAAGTCTCCACCAACTAGAATTAGGGTCTAAATAGTCTCCAAGGCAACATGGGTGATATTTGGTTTATTGGGTGATATAAAGGGTAAGGATAGACATGGGATACACTTAAAATGGTTGTTAAGATAAAAACACGAAACATATAGTCTAAAGTAATGGTGTTGCTTCTTGTGATGGATGTGCATGTTAGGTCTTAGAAAACCAGCTTTTGTCTACATCGTTGTTGATATGTCTAGGAAAACATGATTGTGTAGAAAGGACACCATCGGGTAACAGTCTTCATACTACCTTACCCCCTAATTTGGTTGATCCACTCTTAATATATTTGTTAGCGATGCGAGCGAGAATATAAGGGCCCTTGGAGGAGGAGGTCTTGTAATAGTCTTCATGGGAACTACCTTGCTTGGGTGGATCGGTGAGCTCTAGACGGAATTCAAAGTATATAGTACGGGCGGGTTCTTTGTTAATGTCGTTTCATGGGAACATGTAGGGAAATAATACACAGATCATCACAAGTGGTGACAGAGGCAACAATGGGACAAGAGAAGCAACATAGGGAGTAATACATGATTAAATAAACACAATCTTTTATCTTATTGTTATCACCACTAGTTTAGATTATATTTAGTTTATTAGCTAAAACCAAACCTCCTCGTCGAAACTATATGACTTTACTTGCTTTTCAGGAGGGAAACAAAGGAAAATGACAAAATAATCTTCTCTCAACCCTTAGAATTCTGTTAGACCGTGATCAAGCCTTCCCAACCTATTCCTCGAGTGAACGATAACAACCCCCCGAGTCTTGCCTATACTACTACTACAACGATTAGGTTGCTCTGCTGGGAGTTGTTAACAACTTCTTGTTGAATCTACGACTACCGCATTAAGTTTTTTAGCGATGCCAGCCTGTGGAATATAGTAAGGTATTGATCATAGTTTTAGCTTAGTTCTGCTTGCTGAATCCTTCAAGAAAGATTTAATTTCCGTATAGTAAAGCTTTTCTTGTAGTCTATCTTTTCTTCGTGTTATTTGTTTCGTAACCCATTCTCGTCAACCACCATGGGAGACGAGAATCCTATCCGTACTCTAGGAGACTACTCCAAACCTAGCCACGAGGGCTATAGGAATACCATCGAGCTCCCCGCAGGGAACAACGTGGTACCTCTTCGATCTGACACCATCCGGTTGGTGCAAAACGGATGCTCATTCCACGGACTTTGGTCCGAGGATCCAAACCAACACCTCAAGGATTTCCTTAAACTTATGGACTCACTTGACCTTGATGGTGAAAATAGGGAAAGAACGCGCCGTACGACATTTCAATTTTCCCAACGCGATCAAGCTACAATTGCTTGAATGCCTTCCTACAGAGCCATCACCACATGGGAGGATCTACTACACACTATCTGCTCAATTCTTTCCATCGGGAAGGACTATAAAACTTCTCAACGATATCCTGATGTTCCAACAACATCATGGAGAATCTCTATCCGAAGCATGGACTCGTTTCAAGGACTTACTCCAAAAAGTCCCTCATCATGGCATCGATCATTGGCTTCAAATCTAAATTTTTTATGATCATGTCTCCTTTCATCTTAAGTGCGAGATTGACTCGCGTCGGCGGTGGGCAAACTGCCGGCAAAAGAACACTGAAGAGGAGGGGGGGGGGGGGGGGGGGGAGACCAACGAATCCTTGGGAAATTATTGAGAGAGCGCTCCACCCTCGAAGCGAGGCTGCAAGGATAAAGGTTGGATGAAAAAAAAAGAATTCGTCAAACATCAAGGGGCCATTTCTACACTCACGCTGTCGATCTCAGAAAACACCTGACCGAGGACTTCCTTCGTGCCTTCGAAGAGACCAGATTAACTTCTTACTAAAAGGGTCACGACCGAAAACCCTCACCTTCTACTCATCAGACAGCGCCCTCAAGCTTATGTCAATGCAGGTCCCATCCGAAACTCCCGTCTGCAGAATGTGCGGTTAAGAAAAACCATTAGTCATATTGTTATGTGTTATACCTTGCACACAATTAAGATTTCTCTCACTTGTGCATGGCACAACATCAAGTATTTATACAAACAAATGAGCATATTATGAGTCAAGTTAAGATCCTGAGAATAGTGGGTTATGAGCCCACCACACTTCTGTTTGTTTGTATGAATAATATGACAATGTCACAGATATGATATGATTAAAGTCAAACTAAAATCACATTTGCATTACAAGTATATATAGAACTTTTTTGTTTAATAAGCAATCGTGCATAAATATTGTATAGATAACATTTCAGGCAACGAAATCAGAAAATAGACAAGTTATCTAATAGAATAATATGCAATGATTCTTATAAAACTATGATGCTTCATATGTGAAAAGTAATGTATTATTTCAAGACCAACTAGAAAAAAATGGGTCACTTACAAGGTGATAAGCTCATAGCTCCCACTGAATTTAGATAACATTTCATGTGCATCTATATTAGTAGTAAAATGAATTGCTCCCACTGGATAAGATAACATTAAATGTGTGTCTATACCAATGAAGTGCAAGTAGCAATTTATTTACTTTTCTACTATTTGAATATCTGCACATTATCACTAATGTGAGCCACACAGACTAGTAAACATGTACTTAGATATTCAAGTAAGTGCATCAAGTTCTACTATATAGATGATGGACTAGCCATCAATGCCATTCTTCAACTTGAAAGTTTTGCATGCAATTCCTCCTTCTACATTGCCTAAAGGGTGTGTAGAATCTTAGGAAAAATATCGAATTAAGGAAAACTACTAGAAAACATGCTATTAATTTCCTTCTCTTTTGCGATTTACTGAGATTTCCATTTCTATTTATTAAAACTCATACTATGTCTTGACGCTTCAAGATGTATAATTTTTTGTGGCTATATAAAGCATGTTCTCTAGTCATCCAAATAAGATGTGCAACCGTACTTAACCGTTTGACTTTTACAAGACAATACGGTTTCTTGAGTAAGTGTGCATTGAGTTTGATTAGAATTTGAAAATTTTGGTATTCATGTTATAGCTTTCTCATACAAGTAGAAAGAATAGGAATAAGTTTTTTTCTTACAAGGAAAGAAGACTTAGTTTGTCTTCCTTTAACAAAGAAAAAAAACAAACTTTTGTTTACGGTTTGTGTTGCATAAATGTCATTAATAGAAATTACAAAGTTTATTTTAGTATTTTCAATAATTATCCTTTTAGAATTAACTACCCTTGTTTATAATATTAAAATAATTAATTTTACGAAAAGGTTAAGATCCTCATTGAGGTTCCACCATCACATCAGTTGATCTACTAGCAATGGTAGATTCAATAGGTAGGTGACGTTCACCAGTTGCAAGACTTGTGCAATTCTTAGACCGTATGGGACTCATGGCACTAGTGAACGAGCTACTAATGTCAAGCTGTCATGTTTAGTCCCATCCTTGCCTCGGCTTAAGGTCTCACCTGCTTAGCTCGATTAAGTCAACCAATGTGAGAACATGTGAAAATATATCTAGGTCTCACGCATAGAGAATAATCACCTTGGGTTACAGTTCACCTACGTCTAACGCAGAGCAAAAGGTAATTGCAAGTGATCTCAACCAATTGGACGGCATGACTTAAATTTGTGACAGGTATAAGTGCTGATGAATACGTGATCAAACATGTGTACGAGGAAGCATGCATTCATCCTTCGAAGCACAAGTTAAAAACCATTTTTAACTTAAGTCTAATAATTGTTTTACTTGTATGTGTGTCAAGTTTTCTATTTAAATGCTAATATATAACCTAATTGGAATAAATATTAGATATGGACAATACATAAATAAATAACAAACATAACAAATTAAATGTTATTTATAAAAACAAAAAATTAGTTTCAAATCATATTTAAACTTTAAACTAAATCAAAGATTTAGTTTCTAAAATTGGTTATTGTTTAATTTTTAGTTTTATAAAAACATTTACCACTTATATACATTTCAAACATATATAAAAGCAAATAAACACACAACCATAAGTATGCAAAGCCTCAACCGATAAAAAACATATTCTTGGTCTCGTGAGCCATCAAGAGAACCAAGAAGTCAACTAAGGTTTAACCACACAACCACAAGGAGGGATCCTACTTGCTCCAAGAAGCATCATGAGCAAGTGAAACCCTAAATGAACATGATGCCCAAAACTGCCAGAAAATTTCAGATGACGCACGGGCCTGAAACTCCTAAAAGGATTCTTCCCCAATATGAGATCCAGTTGAAGAAGTTTTATCCCTATGAGTTTTGAACATGCACCCCAAAAATGAGCTTCTAACTCCATACAGAACTCCGGGAAATCCATTTTTAGTGGAAGTCACTCTAGCAGCTCCGAATTTGACTTTATGCCTTTAACTCTTTCGCCATTCGAATCCAAACATCGATTACTATAATTTTATGATTGAATACATTTATCCTATCATCTAACTATTGTAAAATGCCCAAAAAATGGCTACAACAAAAATTAAAAACATACAAAAAAGAAGCTGAAACAATGGCAAAACCTAAAACTAAAATTAAATGAAATTACAAGCGAATCAAGTCACAAGTGGTCAAGGTTTTCATCGGCTTTGCATAAAAAACATAATAATACCATAATATCATGTATTAACAAGGTGTTGGCTAAGTCCGTGGCCAAATATGCATGTATCTGCCATGGATACAAAATAATTAACAAGAAGTAAATTGTTAGCCAACGAATCGAAGAAATTAATTAACTATAATTAAAACCCCGATTGGTACGTGTAACCAATGACTTAAGGATAATTATGAACTGTATTAAACACCTTATAATAACCATATTATTACAGAGAATGATGCCCAAGGGGCTGATTTAAAACCGATTCACTAATCGTTCCAAAATATGCGATTTAGGTCATTTTACACGTACTGATAACAAAACCAATTAAAGTATGCATAACAAATGGCTATGGAATCAAAAATCACAGATTATAAGACCCCTTAAGGGTTGAATTAATTCCAAAAAATAAGCCCTAGGGACTGTTTTAAAATTATCCTTTCACTAAAAATAGCATTTTTAGCCATTTTTACGCATACACGATGATCATATGACATCATATGATGGTTCTTGATACCACTATAGGTGCTGAGATAAATAATATCATATAAACACAGCAGATCATGCACCTATGAACGGATCCATAGAGTCATATGATCAATCAAAATAAAATAACAATTATTACCTTTGCAGTGTGATCGGTAGAATCAAAGAATAACCTTCTCTTGTACACGATCTATCCAAGAAACCAAGTGACCAAAGTAGATCACCTCTATGAATATCCACACTACACTTCATCGTATACCTCTTGGATGCTAGTCTTTAAACCCGTACCCTTGGAATACACTATGAATAAACAAGATTCAAAGTGATAGATCAATAAAAACAAAAACCCTAGATGGGTGTTTTGTTTATGTCGTGTGAATGTAGGAGAAAAAGGAGGAGAGAGTTTTGGTAAACTGTTAAACCAATTTTGAGAAGATCTCCATGTATTTATCACATAAAATTGATCTTATCCCCTCCTTAAAACACCTCTATAAGGCCGACCCCATATGGCACCAAATGGGCCTCCCATTTGTTTTTCAAGTCTAATAAACTAAGTACATTACTTAGTTATTATAAACCCAATATTAATCCTGAGTTATGCAGTTTATTTTATATACCGTAAATACAATAATCACGATATATATAGTGGCACCTCAGTGTATATGTGTATGACCCCATAGGCTCACATGTATCTAGCCGTATATTATTTATTATGACACGAGCATACTCTAATATTTGTTAGATAATCATGAAAATTTGTGGTTATGTAGGTTGTCGACATGGGTAACTCGTTGATGAGGTGTCGTTTTATACACTTTTTCGGGGACGTTTAATCCTCTAATCCATGCATTTATGCCCAAAATAGGTACTTAATCGTTCCTTTTTAGGTATTTAGCATTTGGAAGGCATTTGGAGAAAATACACGTGACTTGGGCTTATTTGGAGAAGAAACGGACTAGAGTATAGACCTACACCAACATCTCTCAAGATTATGTTCTCAGCGGCTGGAGACGACGTCACATATTACACGTAATGCCGTCACAACTCTTACCAAGACGGCGTCACAAGAATCCACGACGACTTCAGAATGCACGACCCAGCCCATTATCTAAAGTATTATATTCATGACGCGTCACGATTAAAACGCGACGCCGTCACAGCGATTTTCCTATATATACAAATCTGTTTTTAGGGTTTTAAGTGTGTAACTTTAGAGTAAAAGAAAGGGACGAACCCTAGTTTGTTTAGCAGCTGTTAGGGATGATTTTAGGGCCTCAACATCCTATTGTACTCTCTTCAATTCATGTTTTAATCAAGTAAGACTATCTTAATCATTCAGTATGTCTTGTTATGTGATTCTTATCTGTTCTTGCTTTATCTTTAACATGCTTGGCTAAACCTTCTATTGTGTTTATTTATGATTGTATGAAACCTAGGATGTAGATCTTAGTGGTGTTGCTTCTTGTGATGAATATGCATGTTAGGTCTTAGAAAACTAGCTTTTGTCTGTATCGCTGTTGACATGTCTAGGAAAACATAATTGTGTAGAAAGGATACCATCGGGTAACAGTCTTCATACTACCTTACCCCTTATATGGTTGATCCACTCTTAATATATTTCAAATTCATTTAATATACTCTTACGGGCCTTGTAATAGTCTTCATACTACCTTACTTGTGCGTTGCCTTAACGGAATATGAAATAGACGGCGGGTTCGTGTCATTCGTTCATGACTTAGGAAATAATTACATAAATCATCACAAGTGTGATAAAGCAACAACACTAGGAGAAGCAATCTAGGGAGTAATACATGATTAGATAAACACAATCTTTTATTATATTGTTATCACCAGTAGTGTAGAATTATATTTAGTTTAATAGCTAAAACCAACCTAATCTATCAAACATATGATTTACATGCTTTTCATAAAACATACAAACATAAAAATAATCTTCTCTCAACCCTTAGAATTCTGTTAGACCTTGATCTAGCCTTCCCAACCTATTCCCCGAGTGAACGATAACAACCCCCCGAGTCTTGTCTATACTACTACTACAACGATTAGGTGCTCTGTCTAGGGAGTTGTAAAACTTCATGTTGAAGTCTTACGACGACCACATCACTCGTTCAATAAGGGGGTCATGTTTGGTTGACATTCTTAACCTGTCAAAATGTGTTTGGATTATTTTATAACGTTTCAAAGTGAATTGCCACTCATAACATTATCATCTTATACATCTTTTATTTCACAAAAAATATGCAGTGATTTTTGCTAAATTTACTTTTTCAAAGCTTACCTACAAGTCCAATTTTTTTATGACCATGTCAATCCTGTCACAAGACGAACCATTGACCAATCGGCTGGTGGTAAGCTTCGTGACCCTAACGCCGAAGAATCCTGGGAATTATTAGAGACCTCGTCCTCTATGACAACGAAAGTTGGAATAACCCAAGGGATTTCGCTAAGCCGTTCAAGGCAATTGCTTTGCCTCAAGATGTCCTGAGTACATCCGAACGCCGTCTAATCGAGCTTGAAAATCAAGTCCAACGCTTGATGGAAGCTCGTCTTGCTCTGATACAACCTACCCAAGTGAACAAAATCACTACCTCATGTGAGATCTGTAGTGGTCCTCACGACACTCAGTATTGCATGGAAGATCCTGAACAAGCCTTTGTTGAATAGGCATCCTCGCGTACCGATGAAGTGGGAGGTAAGTGGTATACTTTCAAGCCCAAGCAAAACCATCTTGGTGACACCTACAATCCGTCATGAAGAAGTCACCCAAACCTTAGGTGGAGACAACCTCAAAATTCCTAAAATAATTTTTCAAACCCACCTAACCGGTTCCAACCCAACGGTTCAATCCCAAACCGTTCCTTCAACAACTGTCCTTAAAGCTTTAACAATAAATCAAATCTAGAAGGACTGATATCTAACTTCATGGCATCTCAAGACGCTAGATTGTCTAAGTTTGAAGCCGATTTCAAACAACAACAAAGTGAGATGACCAACAAAATAGACACTGTGTTGAAGGCCGTCACCGACCAAATAGCGAGCATATTACATAGCAATACGGTTAAGAACCCAAAACTGAGTACTTCTCTAGTTTAGTCTGCTCATTCTTACCCAACTCAAGACCCGCAATGCTCAAACCATGTCCATGGCTCAATCAACGCCATCACAATCCACCCCAAGCAACCCGAAGGATCCCAAGTTAATAGACCCGACGAAGGACAGGAAGAAGAAGGCAACCTAGGAAACACCAGCTCTAACCCACACCCACAATCTGATTTGTTAGCTTCCATCGCCACAAAACAGGTACGAAAGCTGAATTCAATGCTTGAATCGCTCATATTGGTTCCCCAATCCTCCAATACGAAATTTGTCTGCTCTAAAGAGGATGACGGAGAAGTAATGTTCATCGAGATCATACGATATGATGATGAACCTCAAAATAAAGGTCCCAATGAAGGTGAAGGGGCAACAACGGAAGGACCGGTGGTAGAATACTTTGACACATTTCCAACTAGAGATGAGCTAACCTATCATAAGTACCTTATGTGTGGCCTAACCCTTTCAATATTTCTAAGGAACCCTATCATCACGGAGGGATACCCATCGAACCTCAAGATACCATGCAACATTAGGCACGTGCATGTAGAAAAAACCTACATTGACATTAACTCCCCTCAAAATATCATGACCCGAATGATGTATAACTGGATCATGAGGAGAAAACTCAGCCCTAGGGAAGATGCGAATAGAGGAGTTTGTAATTTCACAGAAATGATTAAAGGAATGCATGTCTTCGTAGGAAACTTCACCTATATCGTATATTTCATGATTATTGAGGATATTAGCTTAATTATAGACCCTAGGCTATCGCAAGTAGTGCTAGAGAAACATTTTGCGGAAACATCTAACATGACTCACGACCCACAAGAAGGAGTAGTTAGGTTCACCAACAGAAACGATGAAGTTGCCTATAAGATGCCTTATAAGATAGAACAATACAACTCATTGTCAAACCTTGAGAAAGCACACACAAAATCAGTCTACCTTAGGAACGAGGAAGACAAGAGAATATGGGTAGAGTACGTAATGAGGAAGATATTAGGGTTTTACAAAGAATGCATAGAGTTTGGACCTGAATACCTAACTGGAAGAAGACGAAGGAGAAGTCACGTAAAAACGTATGGCTTCGAGTCTAGCTACAAGACTCGTAAATAAATAAAAGCGCTTTTTGGAAGGCAACCCAATATTTACTTTTCCCGCAATTATGAGTGTCATGTGTTTTATTCTTTTCATTTAATTCTATCATGTTCGAACTCTATCTTGTAATCATGCTTTGTATTGTTTTTAACCTTGTTTTGATTTCAATCAAAGTTACTTTGCAAATAATAAGTGTAGGGGAATCTATCCGATTTTTGAACCAAGTTCAAACATGCAAAATAAATTGTTTAGATTAATTCGTGTCAGTTTCGAGTCATATAAGTAAATTATCAAATCTCAGGTTTTATGCAGTCATTTGTACAGGATTTAACTTATAGAATCAAGTGCAGGAAATTTTCATCAAAAATAAAAAATTCGTTTTCACAGAACGTGGAGATGGCGTCACGATTTCTACGCGACGCCGTCACCACGACACCTGTGATGGGGTCAGGATTTTCCTGACGGCGTCAAACGCCCAGGTCCAGAAAACTTTAAGTTTTTAATTTATATTTGAAAATAAAACTTGCATAACATTTAAAATATGTACTCTTCTGTTATAAACCTGCAAAAACCGATTAGTTTTATACACTTTTTTGGGGTCGTTTAACCCCCTAAATCGTGCATTTATGCACAAAATTGGTACTTAATCGTTCCTTTTCAGGTAATTAGCATTTGGAAGGCATTTTGAGGAAATACACGTGACTTGGGCTTATTTGGAGAAGAAACGTACAAGACTACGGAACTACACCAACATCTCTCAAGATTATGTTCTCAGCGGCTGGAGACGGGGTCACAGATTACACGTGACGCTATCATAACTCTTACCAAGACGGCGTCACAAGAATCCACGACGGCGTCAGAATGCACGACCCAGCCCATTATCTAGAAGATTCTATTCATGACGGCGTCACGATTAAAACGCGGCGCCTTCACAGCGATTTTCCTATATATACAAATCCGTTTTTAGGGTTTTAAGTGTGTAACTTTAGAGTAAAAGAAAGGGACGAACCCTAGTTCGTTTAGCAGCTGTTAGGGACGATTTTAGGGCCTCAAAACCCTATTGTACTTCCTTCAATTCATGTTTTAATCAAGTAAGACTATCTTAATCATTCAATATGTCTTGTTGTGTGATTCTTATCTGTTCTTACTTTATCTTTAACATGCTTGGCTAAACCTTCTATTGTGTTTATTTATGATTGTATGAAACCTAGGATGTAGATCTTAGTGGTGTTGCTTCTTGTGATGAATATGCATGTTAGGTCTTAGAAAACCAGCTTTTGTCTGTATCGCTGTTGATATGTCTAGGAAAACATGATTGTGTAGAAAGGATACCATCGGGTAACAGTCTTCATACTACCTTGCCCCTTATATGGTTGATCCACTCTTAATATATTTCAAATGCATTTAATATACTTTTAGGGGCCTTGTAATAGTCTTCATACTACCTTACTTGTGCGTTGCCTTAACGGAATATTAAATAGACGGCGGGTTCGTGTAATTCGTTCATGACTTAGGAAATAATTACATAAATCATCACAAGTGTGACAAAGCAACAACACTAGGAGAAGCAATCTAGGGAGTAATACATGATTAAATAAACACAATCTTTTATTATATTGTTATCACCAGTAGTGTAGAATTATATTTAGTTTAATAGCTAAAACCAACCCAATCTATCAAACATATGATTTACCTGCTTTCCATAAAACATAAAAACACAAAAATAATCTTCTCTCAACCCTTAGAATTCTGTTAGACCTTGATCAAGCCTTCCCAACCTATTCCTCGAGTGAACGATAACAACCCCCCGAGTCTTGCCTATACTACTACTACTACTACAACAATTAGGTGCTCTGCCTAAGGAGTTGTAAAACTTCGTGTTGAAGTCTTACGACGACCGCATCACTCGTTCAATAAGGGGGTCATGTTTGGTTGACATTCTTAACCTGTCAAAATGTGTTTGGATTATTTTATAACGTTTCAAAGCGAATTGCCACTCATAACATTATCATCTTCTACATCTTTTATTTCACAAAAAATATGCAGTGATTTTTTTCTAAATTTACTTTTTATACGAAAGGAAAAGGCAAAACAATAAAAAATAATACATAATGAATGAAAAAGAAAAAAAATTATGAGGCATTAAGAGGTGTTGAGACGCCCTTCAACATCTATTCAATAACACTGCATTCTCGAGTTTTATTTTTGAAAGAAGAGAAAAGAAGTGGGAAAAAAACAAAACAAATTTGTATTCCTGAGTTTTTTCAAGAGAGAAGAGAGAAGAAGAGGAGAGTAAATTTGGTTAAACTTCTCTCCAAAACTTTCTTCCTAAAAGTAGGATGATTTGGGAGGAAAGTATATTTGGAAACCTTTTATTAACACAATGACTTAAATGCCCTGAAATAAAACATAAAGTTTATATGCAACAAAGGGTATAATCGTAAAATCATATGTTTAATCACACACGATACACAAAAAATATATGCATTTCTCTACTCTTTTTTTCTGCCCATTTTTTCTCTTCTCTTCTTTCATTTTAAAACTCGGGAACAGAATAAGAGTTTTTATCCTGTTACCGGCTCTTAATGAGCGAAAAGAACAAACATTCTAAATTTAAACCGCCTCTTAGACAGAGAAAACGAAACACACTTTTTGATACAAATTTGTTATTGCGTCTAAGTGATTTATATTAAGAGGCTAATAAGAGACTTTTTTTTGGAAAAAGAAACACACCCCGAGTCACATTATCGTTATCAAAAGACTCCACTAAATTGTTCATATTTACCATAATCATCACCATGATCGATAGTGTATGGAGATTAGTGTCCACTAATCATACGCCAAAATTCTGCTTATTAGCAACACTTGAATAAGCGCAATACCATAAGCAAACATCCCACGGTCACATATGGCATGTGATGTCCTCTCAGGCTGCGTCCCTAAACACACAAACTATTAGATGGATTAGTCCCAAGCCCGGTTTATGGGTTGGGTTCATTAAGGTTTACTTATGTCTTGTACTCTATATATTGTGGATGAATAATAAAGCATAACCTACGGGGTTTACATTGTCTAACATGATATCAAGTCACCATTCGATCCTAAAACCCTAATATATTACTGGTTTTCCGGTCCGTTCACCTCGACGTGCAAGGTGACATTCCTGTGCTTAGGTCACAAGGTTTGTTTTTCAGTCGTGCATGGTCACGACAGTGTGTTCTTTGTTGCTTAGGTCACGAAGCTATTATAGTCGTGCAAGGTCACGCGTTTACTACAGCGTGCGAGCTTGTTACCTTTGTTTTTCCTTTTTGTTACTTGCGTACCAATAGAAGCCACAACTAAAACCCTAGACACATTAAATCACACCCTCATTTTTTTTATTCTCACGTCACAAAATCAATCCCACAACAATACCCTAATCGTGTAAAACTTAGTATGAACAGTGTTGTTGACATGAATAAGGATACTATTGATGATTTGCTGCTTAAGCTTTTGGAACGTTTGGTCTTGTTTGGTAATTCGGAACCTCTTAATGGAACTAATACGAATACAGTTACACCATCTCCTGTATCCCATGTTAGTCCAAGTGATTTTTACACATAAGCAAGCCCAGCCCCGGTTTATTATCCTACGACCCAACCAAGTATCCCACTACTACCAATTGGACCTCCCCCTAGTTTCACCTATCCCACAGCCCATATACCTGGCCAGTCACTATTATTAATCCACTTACCTAACCGGTTAGCCCAATAGCATATACCAGCCCGGCCCAACAGCCCCATGCTCCATATGGTTATCAGTTTGCATTGCCAGCCAAACAGGCCCAATTGGTTGTTTATCCGGTTTCACATATGGCTCAACAGGCCCAAACCGAGCCCACAACAGTGACACTCGGGTCAGTGGGACCCACGGCTGCCCCGGGACAGGCGACCACTTTCCCACATGCTTTCACTGCCAGGGCGCTTCATGATCCCGCTTCTGACGCTTGGAATATGGATACATGTGCGAGCTCTCACCTTAATGATTCTCTTACTAATCTAAGTGAAGTTTTTAATTCGTGCATGTATCCGTCTGTCTCGGTTGGTGACGGTCATTCCATACCCGTCACCAATATGGACCATAGTATTTTGCCAACTTCTGTTAGACCTCTTCACCTAAATAATGTCCTTATCACTCATCATATTGTCAAAAACTTAGTATCTGTTTGCTAGTTCGTTCGTGATAATAATTGCACGATTGAATTTGACGCGTTTGGTTTTTTCGTTAAAGACTTCATGACTCGTCCGGTGCTTCTCCAATGCGATAACACGGGGGATCTTTACCTAGTCATAATGCCATCTCCCATCCCTCATGCTTTCCTTGTTAGTCAACATATGTGGCATCAACGTCTTGGACATCCAGGGGGTGAAGTGCTGCGGCGTCTTGTTTCTTCTAATTTTATTTCGTATAATAAAGAGAAGCCTCTCGTTCTTTATCATGCTTGTCAGCTTGGCAAACACGTGAGACTTTCGTCTGTTAGCTTCAGTACTGTGATTAGCTCTTGTTTTGACATTATTCACTCGGATGTGTGGACTTCACCTATTCTGAGTCTTTCAGGTTTTAAATATTATGTCTTGTTTTTAGATCATTATTATCAGTTTGTTTGGGTTTATCCTTTGGTTAATAAACATGATATTATGTCCAAATTCGTGTTATTTCGTATTTATGTTCGCACTCAATTTAAGTGTGAAATTAAGTCATTCCAATGTGATCATGGTGGTGAATTCGACAATCGTCGCCTACATACCCTTTTTGCCCAAAATGGAATTAGTTCCGCTTTTCGTGTCCTCAAACCTCTTAACAGAATAAGAAGTCTGAACGAATGGTTCGTACAATTAATAACCTCATTCGCACCCTCCTTTTCCAAGCAAACCTTCCCCTAACTTTTTGGATCGAAGCTCTTAATATGGTCACACAATTACTAAATATCTTACCATCAACTGCTATTGCTAATGACATTCCCTACACCCGTTTATATGGCAAAGATCTCAACTATACCCTTTTACGTATTTTTTGATATTAAGCCGCTAATTCTATACCACCCCGTCAAACCTCTCTATCTTCTGTCTCAAAATCCTGACCACCATAAAAATACAAAAAAATCTCGTAAAACCTTCTTGCAAGATAACGAATCAAATGAGATTTGTTCATTGGTGAAGATAAAGAGTTAACTATGTGGGATGTTGTTCTTGATATGTTACTTGCAGCTCAAGGAAGGATGAGATCCATCTCTTCAGGTGATGCCTACATATATCAAATTTCATGGTTATCACATCAGCTTCTCGAGCATACTTAATAAAAAAAAGTTATAGTTTTTTATTGTTTGTTTAGTTTTATTTGTGTTGGTGATTTGTGCTAGGTCACAAATCCACTAGATTGTTATTTGTATTGGTGATTTGTGTTAGGTCACAAATCCAAACGATTGTTATTTGTGTTGGTGATTTGTGCTAGGTCATAAATCCACAAGATTGTTAGGATACTTTGGGTTATCCTTTATGTTTCGGGTAGGGGTGAGCAAAATGGATCGTCGATCGGACCGGATCGGAAAACTGGACTGACCGGACCGAACTGAACGTATTTCGGTCCGGTCATTGGTCCATGCTTTTCATTACATTCGGTCTTCGGTCCGGTCTTACAAAAAACCCGGCGATTATGCCTTGTAGGACCGGACCGGACCGACCCGGACCGGACCGGACCATTTCGGTCCGGCGTTTTGGACCAATTCGGTCCTCGATCCGGTCCGGTGTTTAGACCGTGCTCACCCCTAGTTTCGAGATACTTTGGGTTAGTATAAAAAATATTTGTTTTATCTATGTTTATCAGTTCGCTTAAAGATTTGTCTTCGCATGTTGGTAGATTTCTTTAACAACTACTGATGTCCATGTGTGTGACGCTTCTGTTGTTGCTTGGTACAATATGAAGACGGTGCTGCAAATTAAGTTTTACTTGGCTTTAATATTTTGTGTTTTCTCTCCAGTCCGAGCTTTCGCGATTTCATCACTCGAACTGCGAGGGAGTATTAGATGGATTAGGCCCAAGCCCGGTTTGTGGGTTGGGTTCATTAGGGTTTATTTATGTTTTGTACTCTATATATTATGGATGAATAATAAATCATAACCTACGAGATTTATATTGTGAACGAATAATAAATCATAACCTACGAGGTTTACATCATAAACTCCGAGGTTTACATTTTCAAACAAGGTCACCTAACTCGCCGAAAGCTTGATGTGCAATCAATAAAGTAAGGGAAATAGTCAAGGAAATGTAATTCGTTTTGGTCAAATCTTCTTGGTTTTATCAAAGTCAAAGTATAGGACCCGAATTTTTTTTCGTTCAGCGATCTTTGACGAGGACATGCATTTAAAACGTCGATTAATACTAATACTGTAAAAGCTGTTATAAAACGTCGATTTTCCATCCCGAGCGTTTATCAATGCATTTATTGAATGTTATATGCATGTAACTGTTTTGTGTTAGAGAGACACTTTAATTCCCAATCAATATCAATATTTTGAACATTGTTTATTGTTGCATGGAGATATACGAGTATTGTATAGGCATTTTAGAGTGAAAGTGCGATTGCTTGAAGACGAACATCTCGAAGTAGATCATGATTTTTGACATTTTAGCCGACCGCAAAACCATTATCAAATGAACAAGATACATCACCACCGTAAAACTTTTATTTATTTAAAGTAAACCATCAGACATGGCTGATGATACACATACATTTTCATAACATGAAAACATACATAGCAACGGTACTTTTATTTGTAGTTCTAAGTTCTAACACTGCTTGTAGCAGGTACATTTACGTCGCATGCCATCACATGAGCCACTAGCAAAGCCTTCCTTCTCACAAGAACCACTGCAATGTCGGTCATTAATACAACTACCCATATGACCTGTTGTTCGACACATCTTTGCTTCTGTCACCTTCACACCTGTCTCAACTGATATCGAAAAATCGCAACATATATTAGAATAACTAGTGCAATCTATGTCATTTTTTTAGTTACATATGAATACTTAGTTAATATCAGATAGTCATTATCCGAGCCCGGTAATAGACATGCAATCCATGTCTTTAGTCAGGCTTGGATAATTGATCACTATCTCGCAATTAGCTTTTACAGCTTGACTAATTATCCATGCTTGCCCGACATATATTCATGCAACTTAAAATAAACTCGTGGAAGAAAAGGTGGCATACCAGAGGCAAAGACAACAAGCACCAACAAACAAACAAACAAAGCTTTACCCATTTTGTATATGTGGTAACAAATAAGAACAAGATTACATTATATAGGAGAATGACCGCTTCAGACATGCAAAACGTGTCCTTGTTTATTTAGCTTTTTTGGCACGTATACATCCACCTATGCTCTTTGAATGCCACTTCAATACAAGTATTGGAAATAGATGTCTAACGTTTTCGAACCTATATATGTCAATCTCATTATCAACTACGTAGCATCTAGTTTTCTGGTTTGCATTCAAACACCTTTATGATGTTCAAATTAAAGGCGCATTTATTAAGTTTAAACATATCATGTTCATATTTTACGGGGAATTTCCCCTTTACCAAAAAAAAACATATCATGTTCAAAGTTATGTATATAGATTCTAAAGATATTCCTTTTAATAATCCCCCGAAAAGAACATCGTATGAGCAACTACTTTAATCATGAATTTCCCTGTTTCGAGTAGGGGTGTCGAAAACTTGACCCAAACCCGAACCCGACCCAGACCCGAACCCGATTGAATCTATTCGAGTCGGGTTACCTGACCCGAATAAACTTAAAAAACATAAACTAACAAATTAAATTACGTAGTATATTTCTGCTTAATGTTTTGCTTCATCTCCATCAATGTTTCATTTTGTTTTCCTGTCAAATGTTCATCGGAATATGTATAGAATAATAGGTCTTTTCTACGTATTTTTTCTGGTTGAAAATTGAAAATTAACATTTTTCGTTGTAGTTCAATTTCTTGTCTTTGCGTACTTCTTTTCTTCCATCTTCATTTCCCGCCTCTGTATCTCCAGAAAGGAGTCCTGGTCATACTCTTCGGGAAAAAAAAGACGAGTGGGCGATTATCCATTTATTCACCAACAAATCAATAAATGGTTTGGGAGCAAAAGCTGAAAACGTCAATGCAATGGACGAGAGTGACCTTTTTTCTTAGCTTTGTCCCCGTCATTGGTCATACTTCCTGCACTTCCTCCTCATATTCTGAATCCCCAGCTTCATCTTTGAGATTCAAATCAACATGTGACGAGTTCGATGTTAATGCCGATCGAATATAAAAACAAGCCACACAAACACAAGAACTAATCCGAAATTCTCAAGACGAGAAATTCTCTAATTTAATAAATCGTTGGTTTCTCAAAAGCTGCCGAGACAACCCTAAAAATCGTCCTTATAAAGGAGGATAAGTTCTAAATAAAAAAAATAAAAAAAAAAAGAAACAAAATCTCATACAAAACATAAATGATTATGTCCAAAATAAAGCCTAAAAATAGAAAAACGTTTTTTTGAGGGCACAAACGACCCCGAAAGGCCCAAAAACTGACAGGGCTCATGGCAAGCCAATGAGTCTTGACCATTGGGCCGTTTTCGAGTGACCATGCAAATTTCAGCCCAATCCGCCACATAAATTTATTGCCACAAAATAATCAAATAATCGCCAAGCGTATTTGCTACGTTGACTCGCTCGTTGACTGCATCTGCATCATCCTCCCCTTCTTGAAAAAGACCCGACCACGAGTCTGGCTCATCATCACTATCCCCTTTGTATGGCGACAAATCTGCAACATTAAAAGTGGCAGAAATATTATAATGACCAGGAAGCTCGATCTTGTACGCGTTGTTGTTGATCTTTTGAGAACACGAAAAGGACCAATACCTCGCGGTTTCAAATTCCCAAAACGCCCTACCAGAAAACGCTCCTTACGAAGATGAATCCAAACTAGATCACCCTCCTGATACAAAACCTGTTTTCGACGCTTATCCGCATGTTCCTTGTATTGTTTATTATGCTGAATAATATGTTCTTGAACCGACCGATGCAACTCTTTAATCTGCTCAGACTGGTCAGCCCATTTCCTCACTAAACCGCCCCACCTCTGGAACAGGATTTAAATCCAGAGGAGTAATTGGATTCCGTCCATACACAACTTCAAAAGGACTCTTACCTGTGGTGCGATTAACCGACCTGTTATAGGCGAATTCAGCTTGTGGAAGAATAAGATCCCACTGTTTGGCATTATCCCCAATTAAACTACGTAAAAGATTTCCTAAACTCCGATTGACAACTTCAGCCTATCCATCAGTTTGAGGATGATGGGAACTACTGAACTGTAACTTAGACCCCAAACGAGTCCACAAAGTACGCCAGAAATGACTCATAAACTTGACATCTCGATTAGAAGTAAGAGTTTTAGGAACACCATGCAACTTTAAAATTTCTACAAAATACAACCTCGCTACTTGACTAGCATCAAACGTTTTCGAACAAGGTACAAAATGAGCCATCTTTGAAAATCGATCAACAACTACTATAACAGAATCTTTAGCTCGCTGAGTACGAGGCAAACCTAAAACAAAATCCAAACTGACATCCTCCCTTGGAGCAACAGAAACAGACAACAGAGTATACAAACATGCATTACTACTATGAGTTTTGGCAATGTGGCATGTATGACACCTCTCAAGAAGCCTGATGACATCACGTTCCATCTTGGGCCAATAAAATTGTTCACGAAGTAGGGACAAGGTCTTATCACGCCTAAAGTGACCCGCTAATCCACATGCATGACCCTCTAAAATAATAGCTTCATGCAAAGAACAAAGAGGAATACATAACCGCGCATCTTTAAACAAATAACCATCCATCTTGGAAAACTGCTGAAAAGGACCATTATCACATTTCCTTCATATCTCCCTAAAATCAGGGTCATCGCAATAAAGCCCACAAAACGAATCAAAACCTTGCACTCGAATATGCATAGTGGTAATTAACGAATGAAGAAGACCGAGCGCATCTGCAACCTGATTATCCGACCCAACCTTATGTCGAATAACGAATGAACAAGCCTGAATAAACTCCACCCACTTAGCATGACGAGGCTTCAGCTTATGTTGCCCATTAATAAATTTCAAAGCCTCATGATCAGAAAACTGGACAAATTCATTAGAAAGTAAATAATGTCGCCAAGTATCCAAACTACGAACAATAGCATAAAATTCCTTATCATAAGTGGAATACTTGCGTCTCGCATCATTTAGTTTTTCACTAAAGAAAGCAATTGGCCGTTGATTTTGACTTAGAACACCACCAATGCCCACCCCAAAGGCATCACACTTAACCTGGAAAACTTCATCAAAATCTAGGTAATACCAAAACAAGAGCCTTGGTTACCTTAGCCTTTAGAATGTCAAAAGCCTTGGCAGCCTCACTTGTCCACGTGAATCGACCACCTTTCATACATTCAGTTAAGGGCGCGATTATAGAACTAAAATTCTGGATAAAACGCTGGTAGAAGGACGCTAACCCATGAAAACTGTGAATGTCATGAATAGTGGAAGGTGTTGGCCAGCTAATAATCGCCTCAACTTTTGTTGGGTCCATTTTTATGCCGTTACCAGTAACAATATATCCTAAGAAAGTCACTTCAGTCACAAGGAAGTGACACTTTTTCCCATTATAATATAATTTTTGAGCCCGTAAAACAGAAAATATTTGTTGAAGATGGGACAAATGCTGCTCAAGACTGCTGCTATATATCAAAATATCATCAAAGTAAACGACAACAAAGTGACAAATAAAAGGTTTAAAAACCTGATTCATAAGGCGCATGAACGTACTCGGCGCATTAATCAGTCCGAAGGGAATAACCATCCACTCGTACAGTCCATCGCGAGTTTTGAAAGCTGTCTTCCATTCATCTCCAGGTCGCATCCGAATCTGATGATATCCACTCCTCAAATCAATCTTAGGGCCTGTTTCTTTTTTTCCTGTTTGGAGAATGTATCCTGTTTACAAATGATGTTTGTTTCAAGTTAGTTTCATGTAAACAAAACGTGTTTCTTTTTTCTTTGCTTAATGACTAATATAGTACTCCAATAAAGTAGATTATTGCTTTTCCATTTTTCTTGGTGTTAACTGATATAATGGTATATGTATTTTCAATAAATTTAACAACATAAGTCTAAATTGTGTTTTTGACTATCTTGATGACCTTCTGCAAATAAATATCCATAAAAATAAATGAATATAACATAAAATTTATGAAAAGCCCCAAATTGAATGCAACTTTTTATACAAGTAGATCCATGAAAATTTGAATCTACTCTACTAAAATCTAGAACTATACAAATTACAAAATCATCGTGAATCAAATATCTCATCTTGGCCCATGTTTCCATTAACCCAAATGTTTGTAAACATATATATAAAAGTTGTAATAAATCACCAGTTGTGATCATATTCTTCATAATCATGTTTCATCATCTTAAATTGTTAAAGCTTTTTGGTCAATGAATGAAGAGGAAGCCAATAAGAAAGCCTTGAAGGAAGCAGCATCAGAACGATGAAGTGCAACAAGGTCGTCAATCGAAAGGGTGTCGACGGTGAGCATAGCTGAGGGAGAAGGTATGCACGACAGGGATGGTGGGTGATGGTGGTGATTGGAGGATTAAAAAATGTTGACTTTTGATATGAGGGAAAATGAAAGAGAAAGATGAGATATTCAATTTTTGTTTGTCTGTGTGGTAAGGAGTGGGTTTTAGACCTTTTCACACTAAGGATTCCTTTTTACAAAAAGCAAAGAAACATGTTGTAATTCTTTATGGAAAAGGAAATGTTAGCTAAGGGGCTATTAAGCAAAAAGTAAACACCCCCTTAGAAAAAATGGTAGAACCATGTAGCTGGTCAAGAAGATCATCCAATCGCGAAATAGGAAAACGATACTTGATTGTTATTTTGTTCACAGCTCTACTATCAATACTCATCCGAAAAGTCCCCCATGTTTGGGTACCAACAAGGCAGGTACTGCACATGGACTCATACTCTCCCGAATCAACCCTTTCTCCAGCAACTCAGTCACTTTTCTCTGAAGCTCCGCAAACTCCTTCGAATTCATTCGATAAGCTGGTTTGTTTGGGATAGCGAAACCTAGAATAAAATTGATGCAATGTTGAATGTCTCTTATAGCCGGTAATCCAGGGGGTATGTCATCAGGAATCACATCAGCAAACTTCCTAAGCAATGGTTAAACTTGTAGGGGAGCTTCAATGATAATCTCATTTTCTTCTACAACCACAAGAGTAAACACATAAGGACTGGTTTTCATAAGTCCCTCAAAACCATTATTCTTCATAAACAAATTAGAACCCTCTGCCCGTGTCTGAGGAGAATCAAAAGGAACTAAAGTAATGTTCACACCATCCTTCTTAAAGCTGTAAGTGTTTTGGAACCCGTTATGTTTTGTTTTCCTATCAAATTGCCAAGGACGCCCTAATAGAATGTGAGCCGCATCCTTCGGTGTAACTTCACACCATACTTCATCTTTATAACTCTTACCAATAGAAAACTACACAAGACAACGTTTACTGACTTTAACAGTATTCCCTTTTTTTAACCAAGTTAACTGGTACGGTTCAGGATGGTCTTCTGTCTTCATTCCCAACTTCTCAACCATATATGTAGAAACTACATTCTCACAATTGCCCCCATCTATCACAAATTTTCCCCTTGGAAGTACACTTGGTTCTAAAAATGTTGTTACGAAGCCACGAATTATCATCAACAGATTTTGAAACAGCAACATTTAAGAGTCTCTGAATAACCAATGCCTCTCTACGATCAGGATATACCAACTCATCACCTGGTTCATCTACTTCAGGTTCTGCATCGGTATCATAAATTGGGCCTGCATCATCAGGTACGAAAGCCAGTGTTTTCAGATTCAGACAGTCACGTGCATAATTCCCAAGCCCACCATACTTGTAACAACTTGTAACAAAGAGGTGCATTGTCAACATGTTCTCTGGTATTAACTCCAGCCGAGGTTGTGGGGGTGGTGGCTTTAGGTGCTGTAGAGGGAGCGATTCTGGTAGGTGGGGTGAAACGACTAGTAAAACGACTAGTGGAACCCTTACTCTTTGCCTTAATCTGTTTTTGCAACCTTTAAAGCTAACTTACAAACATCCGTATAGGTCTAATAAGGTTGAAGACTTACAATATCAGCAAACTCAGGCTTAAGGACTCCCAAAAACCGTGCGACAACCTGCTCTTCTTCTTCAACTACGTTATACCTCATACGAAGCTTATCGAACTTATTGATAACCTCTTCCACAGTCATGTTCCATTGGGACAGATTATGATAGTCAAGAAAAGCCTCTTGACGATGATTTTCTGGTAGAAACTTAGCCTTCATCAGTTTCTTCATCTTTTCCTAAGTCTCAACCTTCGATTTCCCTTTAATTCGTTGCCTCTTATTAACATGATCCCACCATAACGAAGTATGTTGTCGAAGCTTGATGGCCACGAGTTTCACTTTAAGCTTGTAAGGGATATCCCGCACATCAAACACCCGTTCAACCGTACTCAACTAGTTAATAAAATCATCAGGATGAACCTTACCTGTAAACTCAAGGATCTCAATCTTCAATCCCAGACTACGAATAGGATCATTGTGATATCTATCATC
>BQNB010043264.1:0-19230 GCA_026074375.1 Tanacetum coccineum
TGTGCATCATGTTTTGGGATATCAATGTTATCTTTTGTAATAATAAACAAAGAACAAGTAAAGCTATAAGCTTTTGTAACGTGTCTTTTATTTAAATCCAATGTATCAGTTTAAACGACTTTTGTGTCGTTCTTATATATATCTTGTGTTGTTGATCTTGAAGTAACATGCCCCGGATCCTTATTCCACTGCGACCCATTTTGGGGGTGTTACAATCCCTCCATACCGCTTCCTCTAACCAAGAAATGTGAAGAAAAAGGTACGACCTTTGTAGGCGTCTATTAAGGTTGTGTAGTTTGTATATATACAGTTAGCGTTTAGTTAAAAATTTTAGATAAGAGATGGCTTCTTATGCTATTGGAGTGACCAGGCACCCTAGCATTCGTGATTTGTCCTTCAACTGTTATCATTAATAAGTTTAAGAAATTAAGTTGTTTTGTATAACATTTGCACCAGAGCAAAAAGAACTCATCATGACTACTTTTAAATCATTTGTAAGGATTACCTTGATGTATGATGATGGCGCTAAAGATGTGGGAGCTTTCAAACAGGTAAATTTGCAGTGACCACAAGTTTAGAGTTAAACATGTTTATTAAGAACTTCACATGATTTAAGGATGACTTTTTCTATATAACAGACAATTTAACCAGTTGTGAGCGATAATATTCTACCTATTTGAAGAAGACAATAAAGGAAAACTAGTTGTGAGTATAAATGCATTAGTGTTTCAATCATTTAAGAATAAATAAAGAGTTTAAGGAATCTGATTCGGTTTTGTGTACCGATTCAATTAGATGACGAAAATGATGGTAATATAGAGGACAATGAACAACTTGCTAACGCTATTCAAGAAAGTTTGAAACTAGAGTTACCACCACGAAACAATTATGGAAAGGTGTTTCCACCTCTGCCATGGTCTGATTCCGATCCTTTTGTGTAATGCTAACAGTAGCAAATAACCCCCCACCCCCCCTCCCCCCCACAACACAACAACCCAAGTCAAGTCCTCCCATTTTAATAATACCAGTAGGCCAACATTGGGAAAAGAGGTTATGCTGGAATAAGCACTCAACTGTTCGTTTGACGTCTAGGGAACGGGATTTAAAAAGTGTTCATATGGAATCTAGGCATTTTCGCAATGATCTTTATGCTTCTCAGTTTCAACAATCAGGGAGTGTAGAAACAGAAGGTACAAGAGTCAAGAATTATGTGTGTCTTTGTATTAGCATGTGCAATATTTTAAACTAATGTTCTTATCAGCTTTTTTTGTTCTGACAAATTGTTTTTATGCAGGTCAGTCTTCTTCTATGGCTCATAAACAATCTGTTACAACACACCATTTGAATAATGATCCAGATGCAGAGCAGCAGGGTTTTCTAAGAGCTACAGGTACTTTTCACTATATATGACTTACAATGAACTAGGTACAAACTAAGAATTAAAAAACATGTAATAAAGAGTTTGTTTCCAACTGCATAACACTGTTTTCTTTTTTCTGATGTAGGTACCAGTCCTTTGCACATACTCTGTCAACACCAGCCAAAAGTTCAATATAGACCCAACATTTGTCATAGGCCCAATGAACCAATCATAGCCATTTATTTTTTCATCAAAAATAAAAAAACCCACTTTTCACCTCTTTTTTAAAAATTAAATATCTCACACACCGTTAATCGTTACGCAAAACAAAACATACCATCGCGACGAGAATTAAATTATCTTTCTATAGAGGGGCGACACTATATACTTTCGACGAACTTTTTTTATGATTTTATGAAGTCATATACGATTTTATGAAATCATATATGATTTATGAAATCATATACTGATTTTATGAAATCATTTAATATTCGTTGTACGAATCATATTATGATTCGTCTACAATCATATATGATTTTTCGCTAATTTTCGTGACTGAAACAAATTGAAAAAAGTTTTGTCGGAATCAAAATCATATATGATTTTATGAAATATATAAGATTTTATGAAATATATTATGATCCGTTTACGATCTATATGATTCGTTATACGAATATATATGATTTTAGCAATTAGTGACTGAAAAAAAACGAAAAAACGTTCTCGAAAGATTAATCGTGTCACCCGTCTACTGAAAGATAAAAAAATATCGTCGCGTAGGTGTATTTTTGGTCATGTGACGATTTTAGTTTATAAGATATTTTATTTTTAAAAAATATGTGAAAAATGAGTTTTTTTACTTTTGATGAAAAACTGAGTGGCCAGAATTGGTTCATTGGGTCTATGACAAATGTTGGGTCTACATTGATCTTAACTCGTCAACACCAACTATACAAAACGTTAATGTCGATAGGATTGCAAAGCCTCAAAATCGCCCTTTCAACTTTGCCACTCAGAGACATAAACGCTGTTTCTTCATTCATTACCTTTTGGGCTCTAACCTCTGTGTCACGTGTTACATTATGCAACATCATTGGTTCTTAACAGGCTTTTATTTTTCCTATTATTATCCACAGCATCATCAACCTGTCAAATTACTTCTTCTAACAACCACAAGCACATAAGTATATCCCGCCACATTTCGCTAACATCACAACGGCTAGACGGTGTTGCCAACAAAAATGTAAAAAGGCGTACTACATTCAACTGTTGTGGTATTAGTAATCCTCAAACAATTAATAATGAACTGCCTGAATCTTCTTTTGCACTCCTTGGAAATACTCGATCTATTCATGAAGAACTACCTGAATCTAGTTATGCACGTAGTCCAGGCACATTATCTCTTCATTTTAATCAGAATACCTATCCTTCTCACTTCGTTTGATTATTTGGTACATGGTTTTCGCTAATGTTTAGGTGTGTCATTATTCTTTATTTTGTTAGGTGATGTCGCGTATTCATCTCGATTATGTTATTAACTGATAGAATTTATATTCTTATTTTGTTTAGCTTAACGAATGCCGAATCAGATGTACCTGTTAGTTATAGAGGTTATAGGTCATTCAGATTTCAATGTTGAATGGATGGAATGGACTCGATATATTTCTATATTTATGTTAGTAATATTTTTAGATGATAGGTATTATTTATATACTCTTTTATCTAAACGGATCGAACGCTGAATTAGATGAAGCAGTTGTAACTTATATCAGTTATAGGTAGTTCAAATTATATGCTGAACGGATGTAATAAACTCATTCTATTATGATTGATTTGTTCGTGATATTTAAGGTTTAGTTTAATTAATTTAAATGTCCAAACATGATGGAACTTGATGGATGATTTAACTGATGCAACTTTTACGTTTTCCATGAACGGATGAACTCAGTTGTTAGTTAAATCAGTTATAAGTACATTGTAATCAGCTGTTAGTTAAATTATACGCGCAACAGATGAACAAGATCTGTTTTTAAAAAATGCACTATATAGATGTTCAAAATACATAGATGATGTACACAGTTCCGCAAACATAGATTCCCCGCTGCAACGCGCGGGGAATAAGCCAACTTGTTAGTACAACATGTGGCATTTTTTTCTAGAAATGCGACAAAGATATAAGTACAAGTCGACCCTTTATTTAATAAAAGTAGATGATAGAAATTATCCATTAAACTATGAAAATCTATATCTATACTACTTATAAAACGAAAACCACACTCTCTCTTCATTAAATGCTACAAATATTAAGATAATTACATAATATATAAAGCATAATGTACAATCCTTAAATGCAATATCCATCACAAAATTAGCTATCTAACAAATACAAATATTAAAGCAAAATGTACAACATTTATTTCCTACATACATATGTTACATGTATAAACTAATTAAAATACTAATTAATGTTACTTTTAAAATACCCCTAAAATGATAAATACATGTTATTATACACATTGTACAAAGTAATAAATTATACAAAGCTTAACAGAATTTATATGCTAACAAGTTGATGGTAAATATGGTTTTGAAAACCGGACCAACGGCTTCAACCAAAAACCAGAGTCGACACTGATTCGGCTATCCAATAATATCCGTTCGAAAATGAAACGAAGAGGAACGGTCGAAACCGGTAAAAACATGTGAATCGGGTCGGACTCAAATCATCTTTCTTATTTTGTCATTTTTTTGTTGGCGTATGAACTTTAATCACATGTACCCGCCGCTGCAACGCGCGGGTACCCTGCTAGTATTATACAAAAGTTTTTTATGTTACATGAAAGTATATGTTGTTAGTACTCAAATAACGAAAGATTGCAAATGATTAAGCATTGAACTAAGACTACCTATGAATTTAAGGATGAGCAAGGGTCTAGAACAGGTGGAACTGGAACCGGAACCGATGAATTCGAGAACCGAATTTTGAAAAAAGTAGGAACCGAGAACCAAACCAAATATATTTTTGAAATCCGGTTCCGGTCCCAGTTCCCGTTCTTTGGGTCTACCCGGATATGAACCGTGCTAATACAAATAATGTCTAAAAACGTTATTTATATTTTTTGACGTCTCGATGTTTTAATAATAACAAAATGTGAAAACGTTTACAATAAAATTAAACGTTTATAAATTACTAATCGTAAAATTCCATTTCTAAGATTAATCACTTAAGGTATGGATAAACAAACCATTAAACATGATTAGTGATCCAAGATAAATAATTTTTCTTTCCTAAACCTTACATTTTTACAAAACTTGTGCATATACTGGATCACATTACTGGACCAAAGTTAGCCCAACTGGATTTTGGTACCCAACAACGTGGCACCGACCACATGCAGATATATAGAGTAATAAGACCATTAATATAACATACAATTACTAGGATGCATTATAATTAATGCGTGGCCCCGACCCAGGTGGATTTAATGCGCCGCTTCGACCCGACCCGGTCTGACCGGTTTTTTTTTAGTAAAAAAATTTGTTTTTTTCAAAATACCTCTCGCACTTTTTGAGTCATCGGTCTATTTTTTTATAAATAAAAGAATTTTGTTTTTTTTGAAAATATTGTGTCACACTTTTTGAGTCATGAAATCTTTTTTTTCATAACAACATTTTTGAGTCATCGGTCTGTTTTTTTAAAATAAATAAAATTTTGGTTTTTATTTTCAAAATATATTTAATGCGCCTGGTGTCGACCCGTTTTTTTAAGAAAAAAATATTGTTTTTTTTTTCAAAATACCTCTTGCACTTTTTTGAGTCATCGGTCTGTTTTTTTTTTTTTTTAAATTATTTTTTTAAAATATTCTATTGTACTTATTGAGTTATCGGTTATGTTTTTTTAATAACAACATTTTTTAGTCATCGGTCTGCTTTTTTTTAATAACATTTTATTTTAAAATATTCTATCGCACTTTTTGAGTCATCGGTTATGATTTTTTTAATAACAACAAAACTAACCGCGCGCTCCTCTGCTAACCGTACCGCGACGGAGCGCGGGTATACCTACTTGTTTAGATACATTAGGTAAAATCTGCGACGCCGTTTCACAATAAAGAAATAAAAGATTTGCGACACCCGAGTTATGTGATAAGTTACGACAATTACCTTATAATCTTTGCTATTTACGGGTTTTTTAGTATAAAAAACTTTATTTATCAATTAATCCATGTACATTATAACCATTCTCATATATGTGCATTGTGTTTCAAATTTCTAAATTATTTTAAGAAATAAGTTGTTTAATTCATTTCATTTGCTATGGATAATGATCAAAACAAAATTGAGTAATATGATTGGAACTCACATTCTTTATCAGCTTTTAGTCTTTCTTAACACACTTCAAAAATATGTTTACTTCTTACGCTATGTAATACATAATAGTAGAATTAAAACAACTCTGGAATACAAGTTTTCCAACAATTAAATGTTTTCCACGAAAACATGTTTTATAATTAAAATAAAATAGTAGAAAAAAGGTTGGAAGTAATACAAGTTTTCAAGCTTATGACAAGCCGAATTGGTAGAAATTAAAGTCATAACAACTCTGGAAGTCATGAACTTGAAAACATTATACTATTCTAGACACACGCAACCCATATAGACGAGAGTTACATAACTACCCAACAAATTTTTCTGCAATCAATGTGGGGCAGAATGTTAAAGATAAAGGGTAGAAAATGGTTAGAAAAATAACTATATAATGTTAAATATAACAGTCTTTTTCTTTTTTTACAAATTTAATGGTTTTTAAGGAGTTAATAACAAGTACAACATTTAGTTATTTTTATTGGAAAGTTTAATAAATAATTATGATATGTATTAAAGAGCGTTACAAAAATGACCAACACATGTGTCGTTTTGTAGTTGGGCTGACTTAAGCCTTATGAGGTTGGCTCAGGTCCAGCATGCCTGTACTTTAATTCCAGAAACATCTCGCTATTTTTTTATAACATCAAAATCCCTAAATCAAAAATACAGTAACACCAAATTAGGTTAACTTAATTCCATAGTTTAGCGATATTCATCTTCAGCTTCAAGATGCGGTAGTCGGTGCGGTGACCGGTAAGGTAAGTCAGAGGTAGTGAGTTGGATTTGGGTGTTTATTGATTTGTTCGTTGTCTTTTTTTTAAATGACTGAATTTATAGTTTTTGATTTGGGGTTTTAATACCTTAATTAATTTTGTTATGTAGCATCAACTCAGAAGTAGGAGAGGCCACCACAACGGAACCACCAACACTGACACACTGGGTACAGTGGTGCCATGGCACCAAAAATTGCTGTCACATCAGCAAAAGTGTTATGACACCAGAATTGCTATGGCACCACATTCAGGTGGCTCCCTCGCTGGCTCAAGTCATAGCCTAAAAAGTGGTACCATAGGTTCACACATACCACACTAAATGCATAAATCAACACAAAAAGAAAAAGAAAAAAAAGAGGGAACACCTTATGGCGATGGTTGGTATTTTCCAGCACACAAGTTACCAGCCATGACCCGGTATGGTTGGCGCCATGATTTGTTCGGCTGTTGTGATGGCGCAGCACCACCAGCCCTCCATACCGCTTCCTCTTACCAAGAAATGTGAAGAAAAATGTACGACCTTTGTAGGTGTCTATTAAGGTTGTGTAGTCTGTATATATACAGTTAGCTTTTACTTGAAAATTTTGGAGAAGAGATGGCTTCTTATGCTATTGGAGTGACTAGGCAGCCTAGCATTCGTGACTCATCCTTCAAATGTTATCATTAATAAGTTTAAGAAATTAAGTTGTTTTATATAACGTTTACACCAGAGCAAAAAGAACTCATCATGACTACTTTTAAATCATCCGAAAGGATTACCTTGATGTGTGATGATGGCGCTAAAGATGTGGGAGCTTTCAAACAGGTAAATTTGCAGTGACCACAAATTTAGAGTTAAAAATGTTTATTAAGAACTTCACATGATTTAAGGATGAATTTTTTATATAATAGACAATTTAACCAGTTGTGAGCGATAATATTCTACCCATTTGAAGAAGACAATAAAGGAAAACAATTTGTCGTGAGTATAAATGCATTAGTGTTTCAATCATTTAAGAATAAATACTGAGTTTAGGGGATCTGATTCGGTTTTGTGTACTGATTCAATTAGATGACGATGATGATGGTAATATAGAGGATAATGAACAACTTGCTAACGCTATTCAAGAAAGTTTGAAACCAGAGTTACCACCACGAAACAATTATGGAAACGTGTTTCCACATCTACCATGGTCTGATTCTGGTTATTTTTGTGTAATGCTAACAGTAGAAAATACGAGTTAGTCCTCCCTTTTTAATAATACCAGTAGGCCAACATTGGGAAAAGAGGATGCTGGATGGAGCACTCAGCTGTTCGTTTGACGTCTAGGGAACGGGATTTAAAAAGTGTTCCTATAGAATCTAGGCATTTTCGCAATGATCTATATGCTTCTCTGTTTCAACAATCAGGGAGTGTAGAAACAGAAGGTACAAGAGTCAAGAATTATGTGCTTTGTATTAGCATGTGCAATATTTTTAACTAAAGTTCTTACCAGCTTTTTTTTGTTCTCACAAATTGTTTTTATGCAGGCCAGTCTTCTTCTGTGGCTCATAAACAATTTGTTACAACACACCATTTGAATATTGATCCAGATGCAGAGCAGCAAGGTTTTCTAAGAGCTACATGTACTTTTCACTATATATGACTTACAGTGAACTAGGTACAAACTAAGAATTAAAAAACATGTAATAAAGAGTTTGTTTTCGTCCACATAACACTATTTTCTTTTTTCTCATGTAGGTGCCAACAGCCCCTGTGATCCGTTTTCATTGGTAACGAAGGTATAAAAAGGTTCTTTACACATACTCTGTCAACACCAACTATACAAAATGTTGACGTCGATAGGATTGCAAAGCCTCAAAATCGCCCTTTCAACTTTGCCACTCAGAGACGTAAACATTGTTTCTTCATTCATTACCATTTGGGCTATAACCTCTTTGTCACGTGTTACATTATGCAACATCATTGGTTCTTAACATGCTTTTATTTTTCCTATTATTATCCATAGCATCAACAACCTGTCAAATTACTTCTTCTAACAACGGCTAGATGGTGGTGCCAACAAAAATGTGAAAAGGCGTACAACATTCAACTATCGTGGTATTATTAATCCTCAAACTATTAATAATGAACTGCTCGAATATTCTTCTGCACTCCTTGGAAATACTCGGTCTATTAATGAAGAACGACCTGAATCCATTTATGCACATAGTCCAGGCACGTTATCTCTTCATTTTAATCAGAATACATATCCTCCTCACTTCGTTTGATTATTTGGTACATGGTTTTCGCTAATGTTTAGGTGTGTCATTATTCTTTATTTTGTTAGTTGATGTCGGGTATTCATCTCGATTATGTTATTAACTGATAGAATTTATATTCTTATTTTGTTTAGCTTAACGAATGCCGAATCAGATGTGCCTGTTAGTTATATCGGTTATAGGTCATTCAGATTATATGTTGAATGGATGGAATGGATGGAATGGACTCGATATATTTCTATATTTATGTTAGTAATATTTTTAGATGATAGGTATTATTTATATACTCTTTTATCTAAATGGATCGAATGCTGAATCAAATGAAGCAGCTGTAACTTATATCAGTTATAGGTAGTTTAAATTATATGCTGAACGGATGTAATAAACTCATTCTGTTATGATTGATTTGTTCATGATATTTAAGGTTTAGTTTAATTAATTTAAATGTCCGAACATGATGGAACTTGATGGATGATTTAACTAATGCAACTTTTACGTTTTCCAGGAGTGTAGTTGCTAGGTATAAATGTGATTAAATTTGATCACATTTTAAATTGGTTGTAGTAGATGTTAGTTAAATCAGTTATAGGTACATTGTAATCAGCTGTTAGTTAAATTATACGCGTAACAGATGAACATGATCTGTTTTTAAAAAATGCACTATATAGATGTTCAAAATACATAGATGATGTACACAGTTCCGCAAACATAGTTTCCCCGCCGCAACGCGCGGGGAATAAGCCAACTTGTTAGTACAACATGTGGCATTTTTTTCTAGAAATGCGACAAAGTTATAAGTACAACTCGACCCTTTATTTAATAAAAGTAGACGATAGAAATTATCCATTAAACTATGAAAATCTATATCTATACTACTTATAAAACAAGAACCACACTCTCTCTTCATTAGCCAAAAGTTCAATATAGACCCAACATTTGTCATAGACCCAATGAACCAATCATAGCCACTCATTTTTCATCAAAAATAAAAAAAATCACTTTCCACCTCTTTTTTAAAAATTAAATATCTCACACACCGTTAATCGTTACGCAAAACAAAACATACCATCGCGACGAGAATTAAATTATCTTTCTATAGAGGGGCGACACTATATACTTTCGACGAACTTTTTTTTATGATTTTATGAAGTCATATACGATTTTATGAAATCATATATGATTTATGAAATCATATATGATTTTATGAAATCATATATGATTCGTTGTACGAATCATATATGATTCGTCATACGAATCATATATGATTTTCGTAATTCGTGACTGAAACAAAATTGAAAAAAGTTTGTCGGAATCACAAATCATATATGATTTTATGAAATCATATATGATTTTATGAAATCATATATGATCCGTTATACGAATCATATATGATTCGTTATACGAATCATATATGATTTTCGCAATTCGTGACTGAAAAAAAAAAAGGAAACTTAGTTGTTAGTTAAATCAGTTATAAGTACATTGTAATCAGCTGTTAGTTAAATTATACGCGCAACAGATGAATATGATATGTTTTTTAAAAATTCACTATATAGATGTTCAAAATACATAGACGATGTACACAGTTCCACAAACATTAATTCCTCGCCGCAACGCGCGGGGAATAAGCCAACTTGTTAGTACAACATGTGGTATTTTTTTTCTAGAAATGCGACAAAGATATAAGTACAAGTCGACCCTTTATTTAATAAAAGTAGATGATAGAAATTATCCATTAAACTATGAAAATCTATATCTATACTACTTATAAAATGAAAACCACACTCTCTCTTCATTAAATGCCTACAAAAATTAAGTAATACATAATATAAAGCACAATGTACAATCCTTAAATGCAATATCCATCACAAAATTAGCTATCTAACAAATACAAATATTAAAGCAAAATGTACAACATTTATTTCCTACATACATATGTTACATGTATAAACTAATTAAAATACTAATTAATGTTACTTTTAAAATACCCCTAAAATGATAAATACATGTTATTATACACATTGTACAAAGTAATAAATTATACAAAGCTTAACAGAATTTATATGCTAACAAGTTGATGGTAAATATGGTTTTGAAAATCGGACCAATGGCTTCAACCAAAAATCAGAGTCGACACTGATTCGGCTATCCAATAATATCCGTTCGAAAATGAAACGAAGAGGAACGGTCGAAACCGGTAAAACAGGTGAATCGGGTCGGACTCAAATCATCTTTCTTATTTTGTCATTTTTTTGTTGGCGTATGAACTTTAATCACAGGTACCCGCCGCTACAACGCGCGGGTACCCTGCTAGTATTATACAAAAGTTTTTTATGTTACATGAAAGTATATGTTGTTAGTACTCAAATAACGAAAGATTGCAAATGATTAAGAATTGAACTAAGACCACCTGTGAATTTAAGGATGAGCAAGGGTCTGGAACAGGTGGAACTGGAACCGGAACCGATGAATCCGAGAACCGAATTTTGAAAAAAGTAGGAACCGAGAACCAAACCAAATATATTTTTGAAATCCGGTTCCGGTCCCAGTTCCCGTTCTTTGGGTCTACCCGGATATGAACCGTGCTAATACAAATAATGTCTAAAAACGTTATTTATATTTTTTGACGTCTCGATGTTTTGATAATAAGAAAATGTGAAAACGTTTACAATAAAATTAAACGTTTATAAATTACTAATCGTATAATTCCATTCTAAGATTATTCACTTATGGTATGATAAACAAACATTAAACATGATTGTGATCCAAGAAAATAATTTTTCTTTCCTAAACCTTACATTTTTACAAAACTTGTGCATATACTGGATCACATTACTGGACCAAAGTTAGCCCAACTGGATTTTGGTACCCAACAACGTGGCACCGACCACATGCAGATATATAGAGTAATAAGACCATTAATATAACATACAATTACTAGGATGCATTATAATTAATGCGTGGCCCCGACCCAGGTGGATTTAATGCGCCGCTTCGACCCGACCCGGTCTGACCGGTTTTTTTTTAGTAAAAAAATTTGTTTTTTTCAAAATACCTCTCGCACTTTTTGAGTCATCGGTCTATTTTTTTATAAATAAAAGAATTTTGTTTTTTTTGAAAATATTGTGTCGCACTTTTTGAGTCATCAAATCTTTTTTTTCATAACAACATTTTTGAGTCATCGGTCTATTTTTTTATAAATAAAAGAATTTTGTTTTTATTTTCAAAATATATTTAATGCGCCTGGTGTCGACCCGTTCTTTTAAGAAAAAAATATTGTTTTTTTTTTCAAAATACCTCTCGCACTTTTTTTAGTCATCGGTCTGTTTTTTTTATAAATAAAAAAATTATTTTTTTAAAATATTCTATTGTACTTATTGAGTTATCGGTTATGTTTTTTTTAATAACAACAATTTTTAGTCATCGGTCTGCTTTTTTTTAATAACATTTTCTTTTAAAATATTCTATCGCACTTTTTGAGTCATCGGTTATGATTTTTTTAATAACAACAAAACTAACCGCGTGCTCCTCTGCTAACCGTACCGCGATGGAGAGCGGGTATACCTACTTATTTAAATACATTAGGTAAAATCTGCGACGCCGTTTCGCAATAAAGAAATAAAAGTTTTGCGACACCCGAGTTATGTGACAAGTTACGACAATTACCTTATACTCTTAGCTATTTACGGGTTTTTTAGTATAAAAAACTTTATTTATCAATTAATCCATGTACATTATAACCATTCTCATATATGTGCATTGTGTTTCAAATTTCTAAATTATTTTAAGAAATAAGTTGTTTAATTCATTTCATTTGCTATGGATAATGATCAAAACAAAATTGAGTAATATGATTGGAACTCACACTCTTTATCAGCTTTTAGTCTTTCTTAACACACTTCAAAAATATGTTTACTTCTTACGCTATGTAATACACAATAGTAGAATTAAAACAACTCTGGAATACAAGTTTTCCACCAATTAAATGTTTTCCACGAAAACATGTTTTATAATTAAAATAAAATAGTAGAAAAAGGTTGGAAGTAATACAAGTTTTCAAGCTTATGACAAGCCGAATTGGTAGAAATTAAAGTCATAACAACTCTGGAAGTCATGAACATGAAAACATTATACTATTCTAGACACACGCAACCCATATAGACGAGAGTTACATAACTACCCAACAAATTTTTCTGCAATCAATGTGGGACAGAATGTTAAAGATAAAGGGTAGAAAATGGTTAGAAAAATAACTATAGAATGTTAAATATAACACTCTTTTTCTTTTTCTTTTTTTACAAATTTAATGGTTTTTAAGGAGTAAATTACAAGTACAACATTTAGTTATTTTTATTGGAAAGTTTAATAAATAATTATGATATGTATTAAAGAGCGTTACAAAAATGACCAACACATGTGTCATTTTGTAGTTGGGCTGACTTAAGCCTTATGAGGTTGGCTCAGGTCCAGCATGCCTGTACTTTAATTCCAGAAACATCTCGCTATTTTTTCATAACATCAAAATCCCTAAATCAAAAATACAGTAACACGAAATTAGGTTAACTTAATTCCATAGTTTAGCGATATTCATCTTCAGCTTCAAGATGCAGTGGTCGGTGGCGGAGTACCGGCGACCGGTAAGGTAAGTCGGAGGTAGTGAGTTGGATTTGGGTGTTTATTGATTTGTTCGTTGTCTTTTTTTTTAAATGACTGAATTTATAGTTTTTGATTTGGGGTTTTAATACCTTAATTAATTTTGTTATGTAGCATCAACTCAGAAGTAGGAGAGGACACCACAACGGAACCACCAACACTGACACACTGGGTACAGTGGTGCCATGGCACCAAAAATTGCTGTCACATCAGCAAAAGTGTTATGACACCAGAATTGCTATGGCACCACATTCAGGTGGCTCCATCGTGGCTAAAGTATTAGCCTAATATGAGTCTAGTGTCCAACGAGTGGAGTATGCCTATAGGTACGCTGAGTCGATAGGCAACAATCCCTGCAATTACGGACTCCAAAATTGAGAATTCATCAACTCACTCTATCTATACTAGTGACGATCATAGATATAAGCATCTATTGCAATCTAAGAGGGACTCCACCTCAAACCCCCTATGGCCCCCCCCCCCGACCTTGCCGTTGGCGTCCCCTCTTTGCACAAGCCTATCAAGCCCCTTCTCCTCGACATGACCCGGTATGGTTCGGCGCCATGATTGTTCGGTGTTGTGAGGCGCTTACGCACCACAGCCCTCCATACCGGCAATCCTCTACCCAAAAAAAGTGTGAAAGAAAAATGTAATGTCCTTTGTAGGAGTCTATAAGTTGTGTCTGTCTGTATATATACAGTTAGCTTTTACTTGAAAATTTTGGAGAAGAGATGGCTTCTTATGCTATTGGAGTGACCAGACAGCCTAGCATTCGTGATTTATCCTTCAAATGTTATCATTAATAAGTTTAAGAAATTAAGTTGTTTTATATAACGTTTACACCAGAGCAAAAAGAACTCATCATGACTACTTTTAAATCATCCAAAAGGATTACCTTGATGTGTGATGATGGCGCTAAAGATGTGGGAGCTTTTAAACAGGTAAATTTGTAGTGACCACAAGTTTAGAGTTAAAAATGTTTATTAAGAACTTCACATGATTTAAGGATGAATTTTTTATATAACAGACAATTTAACCAGTTGTGAGCGATAATATTCTACCCATTTGAAGAAGACAATAAAGGAAAACCATTTGTCGTGAGTATAAATGCATTAGTGTTTCAATCATTTAAGAATAAATACTGAGTTTAGGGGATCTGATTCGGTTTTGTGTACCGATTCAATTAGATGACGATGATGATGGTAATATAGAGGACAATGAACAACTTGCTAACGCTATTCAAGAAAGTTTGAAACCAGAGTTACCACCACGAAACAATTATGGAAACGTGTTTCCACATCTGCCGTGGTCTGATTCTGGTCCTTTTTGTGTAATGCTAACAGTAGCAAATACAAGTTAGTCCTCCCTTTTTAATAATACCAGTAGGCCAACATTGGGAAAAGAGGTTATGCTGGATTGAGCACTCAGCTGTTCATTTGACGTCCAGGGAACGGGATTTAAAAAGTGTTCTTATGGAATCTAGGCATTTTCGCAATGATCTTTATGCTTCTCTGTTTCAACAATCAGGGAGTGTAGAAACAGAAGGTACAAGAGTCAAGAATTATGTGCTTTGTATTAGCATGTGCAATATTTTTAACTAAAGTTCTTCTGTGGCTCATAAACAATTTGTTACAACACACCATTTGAATACTGAACCAGATGCAGAGCAGCAAGGTTTTCTAAGAGCTACATGTACTTTTCATTATATATGACTTACAGTGAACTAGGTACAAACTAAGAATTAAAAAACATGTAATAAAGAGTTTGTTTCCGACTACATAACACTATTTTCTTTTTTCTGATGTAGGTACCAGCAGCCCCTGTGATCCATTTTCATTGGTAACGAAGGTGTAAAAAGGTTCTTTGCACATACTGTGTCAACACCAACTATACAAAATGTTGACGTCGATAGGATTGCAAAGCCTCAAAACCGCCCTTTCAACTATGCCACTCAGAGACGTAAACACTGTTTCTTCATTCATTACCTTTTGGGCTCTAACCTCTGTGTCACGTGTTACATTATGCAACATCATTGGTTCTTAACATGCTTTTATTTTTCCTATTATTATCCACATCATCATCAACCTGTCAAATTACTTCTTCTAACAACCGCAAGCACAGAAGTGTATCCCGCCACATTTCGCTAACATCACAACGGCTAGACGGTGGTGCCAACAGAAATGTGAAAAGGCGTACAACATTCAACTTTCGTGGTATTATTAATCCTTAAACTATTAATAATGAACTGCTTGAATATTCTTCTGCACTCCTTGGAAATACTCGGTCTATTAATGAAGAACGACCTGAATCCAGTTATGCACGTAGTCCAGGCACGTTATCTCTTCATTTTAATCAAAATACATATCCTCCTTACTTCGTTTGATTATTTGGTACATGGTTTTCGCTAATGTTTAGGTGTGTCATTATTCTTTATTTTGTTAGTTGATGTCGCGTATTCATCTCGGTTATGTTATTAACTGATAGAATTTATATTCTTATTTTGTTTAGCTTAATGAATGCCAAATCAGATGTACCTGTTAGTTATATCGGTTATAGGTCGTTCAGATTATATGTTGAATGGATGGAATGGACTCGATATATTTCTATATTTATGTTAGTAATATTTTTAGATGATAGGTATTATTTATATACTCTTTTATCTAAACGGATCGAACGCTGAATCAGATGAAGCAGCTGTAACTTATATCAGTTATAGGTAGTTCAAATTATATGCTGAACGGATGTAATAAACTCATTCTGTTATGATTGATTTGTTCATGATATTTAAGGTTTAGTTTAATTAATTTAAATGTCCAAACATGATGGAACTTGATGGATGATTTAACTAATGCAACTTTTACGTTTTCCAGGAGTGTAGTTGCTAGGTATAAATGTGATTAAATTTGATCACATTTTAAATTGGTTGTAGTAGATGTTAGTTAAATCAGTTATAGGTACATTGAATAAGTTGGTGAAACTTTATGCAGAACGGATGAACTCAGTTGTTAGTTAAATCAGTTATAAGTACATTGTAATCAGCTGTTAGTTAAATTATACGCGTAACAGATGAACATGATCTGTTTTTAAAAAATGCACTATATAGATGTTCAAAATACATAGATGATGTACACAGTTCCGCAAACATAGTTGCCCCGCCGCAACGCGCGGGGAATAAGCCAACTTGTTAGTACAACATGTGGCATTTTTTTCTAGAAATGCGACAAAGATATAAGTACAAGTCGACCCTTTATTTAATAAAAGTAGACGATAGAAATTATCCATTAAACTATGAAAATCTATATCTATACTACTTATAAAACAAAAACCACACTCTCTCTTCATTAAATACCTAGAAAAATTAAGTAATACATAATCTAAAGCACAATGTACAATCCTTAAATGCAATATCCATCACAAAATTAACTATCTAACATATACAAATATTAAAGCAAAATGTACAACATTTATTTCCTACATACATATGTTACAAATATAAACTAATTAAAATACTAATTAATGTTACTTTTAAAATACCCCTAAAATGATAAATACATGTTATTATACATATTGTACAAAGTAATAAATTATATAAAGCTTAACAGAATTTATATGCTAACAAGTTGATGGTAAATATAGTTTTGAAAACCGGACCAACGGCTTCAACCAAAAATCAGAGTCGACACTGATTCGGCTATCCAATAATATCCGTTCGAAAACGAAACGAAGAGGAACGGTCGAAACCGGTAAAAACAGGTGAATCGGGTCGGACTCAAATCATCTTTTTTATTTTGTCTTTTTTTTGTTGGCGTATAAACTTTAATCACAGGTACCCGCGGCTGCAACGTGCGGGTACCCTGCTAATATTATACAAAAGATTTTATGTTACATGAAAGTATATGTTGTTAGGACTCAAATAACGAAAGATTGCAAATGATTAAGCATTGAACTAAGACTACCTATGAATTTAAGGATGAGCAAGGGTCTGGAACCGGTGGAACTGGAACCGGAACCGATGAATCCGAGAACCGAATTTTGAAAAAAGTAGGAACCGAGAACCAAACCAAATATATTTTTTGAATCCGGTTCCGGTTTCAGTTCCCGTTCTTTGGGTCTACCCGGATATGAACCGTGTTAATATAAATAATGTCTAAAAACGTTATTTATATTTTTTGACCTCTTGATGTTTTGATAATAACAAAATGTGAAAACGTTTACGATAAAATTAAACGTTTATAAATTACTAATCGTAAAATTCCATTTCTAAGATTAATCACTTAAGGTATGGATAAACAAATCATTAAACATAATTAGTGATCAAGAAAATAATTTTTCTTTCCTAAACCTTACATTTTTACAAAAGTGTTTTTACATAAATATAAACTCAAAATAATTATTTATAAAAGAAATGTTTTATTAAATTAATTATTTTGAAATCAGATTTTTCTCCCCAAAATGAAAGGTTCTAAAACAGATAACACCTTCCCCACAAAAAGACAAAAAGGGAAGCGTTGTCTACGACGGCCCCCTTATAGGCCTGGCGGCCCCCTTATATATAAGGGACCGCGAGGACCGCCGTCAGCAATAGCTATTTTTTTTGTCCTCTATAATTACTAGGCCACCCCATCTGAAAAATTGTACCTCTTGCCATGAATTTTCTCAGATATATTTTTCTCTCTTATTTCTTTCTTTCTAAAACACATATCTTGATCACTAACATACCTTGATCTTGTTTCAAGTGATTAATTCTTTCTTCCTCCCTTCTTCTTCTAATCAAGTGCAAGAGAAGAACAATCATATTCTTGTACATACGATTTGTTATCAAGTGATCTCTCTCTTCCACCTGAAGATCACATATCTTCATTACATTTACTTTGTGTTGTTGTGTAAATTGGATTGTGTGTTGATCCAATAGTGTAAATTGTGTATTGGTGTGATTTGGATTGTGTGTCAATCCAAGGGTATATATCTTGTGAGTGTATAAAGACTTTGTGAAGTCTTAGATTGGTTCTAGCTAAGATTAGGACTCAACATCTAGCTTAGTGTTGGAAAAGAAAGTAAGCGATGTGTAAATGGTTTTCTCCGCCTAAAGGGAGCTTGTTGACATAGTGAAATCTCGAGTGGAGTACTCGGGGAGTGGAGTAGGAACGAAGAGGTGCTTCGTTGCCGAACCACTATAAATCTTGGTGTCTTGGTTTGATCATTTATTTCTCTATCTCTTTATTGTTATTGGTTACTTAGTTCATTACATTAGATACTATAGTTGTGATTCATATTGTTGATTGATTGACATATAACTCGAATCAAATAATTTTCTAAGCAAAGTTTTTAAAATGACCAATTAACCGGTAAACTATTCAACCCCCTTCTTGTTTCCTACAATTGATATCAGGAGCAAGGTCACTCAATATTTTTAAAATATATTGTATTTTAAAGCTTGGATCGATCTATGGATTCCGACAAATATTTAGAACGGCAATCTATGCAAAGACCATCACTTTTTAAAAGCGATAGTTTTATTTATTAGAAAAATAGATTCGAGACATATGTTAAATCAAAAGATCTAGATCTTTGGCATGTTATTACAAATGGTGATTTTCAACCTATTATTCAAAACCCAGAAACCAAACTTGATGAGGTTGTCCCTTTTGAAAAACAAACTGATGATTTTAAAAAAAGGCGCCAAAATGGTTATTTACAATGCTTTGCCTAGAAAAGAATATGAACGAATTTTCATGTGTAATACGGAAAAAGATAATAAGATCGACCTTTTGGTTCGACAATATGAACAATTCGTCATTTCCGAAGACGAATCTATAGATAGTTCTTTTGCTTGAT
>BQNB010043264.1:19464-45606 GCA_026074375.1 Tanacetum coccineum
TTCGATTATATATATCTGTTCACTGGGCTTTGTAAGCTCAGCCGCACTTTCTTTTCCTGCGGCAGGTATCTAAGCTAGGAGCTGGGGTTGCTTTCAGGCTATGAGTGCTGAGTGTGGACTTACCCTAGAGATCTTAGTTTTGATATATGAATTGTTTCTTTTTGAGACATTCGTTATTTCGGTTATTTCGTTTGGATATGTCTATCTTTGAGAACTTATATACCTTAAGTCGTGTTGACTTATTTCCTTTGGTTATTTATTAAGACTTCCGCTGTTTATGCTTGTGTTATGATTATGTATGCCTTTGATGTCACACCATATTTGTAATACTTCTACCCTTTTGGGTCGGGGCGTTACAGTTTATATGGGTGAAATTTCTATGATCAAAGGATGAAGTTCCAGTGTTCGTAATAAATTTTCTAAAGATGATTCAAGTTCGTCTTAATGCAAATGTCCAAAATATCAGAACCGATAATGGCACTGAATTTGTCAATCAGACACTTCGTGCTAACTATGAGGAAATCGGAATCTCACATCAAACATCCGTTGCTCGCACTCCACAACAGAACGACGTTGTCAAAAGACAGAACTGAACTTTAGTAGAAGCTGCTCGCACTATGTTGATCTTCTCTAAGGCTTCGTTATTTCTCTGGGCAGATCAGTTGCGACAGCTTGTTATACCCAAAACGTTCATTAATCCGTAAACGTCACAATAAAACACCGTATGAACTTCTTCATGATAGGAAACCTGACTTATCTTACCTTTATGTCTTTGGTGCTCTCTGTTATCCCAATAATGATAGTGAAGATCTTGGTAAGTTAAAACCCAAAGCTGATATTGGAATCTTCGTTGGTTATGCTCCTGCAAAGAAGGCGTACTCAATCTATAATAAGAGGACCCGTCTAATTATTGAAACCATTCATGTTGATTTTGATGAGCTAACAACAATGGCTTCTGAACAATTTAGTTTAGGACTTGGGCCTCAATTACTAAATCCTCGAACAATTAGTTTAGGACTCATACTGTAACCTCCTTTTCTAACACCTAATGTCCCACCAACAAAGGATGATTAGGATACATTGTTTCAACTAATGTTTAATGAGTACTTCAATCCTCTACCTCATGTTGATCATCTCGTTTCTGCAGTTGCTGCTCCAGAACCCGCTGATTCAACTGGTACACCTTCCTCAACGACAATTGATCAAGATGCACCATCTGCAAGTACCTCACAAACTCATCTAGAACAACAATCTTCAGTTATTCCTCCTGATGTTGAAGAATAATATCATGATATTGAAGTTGCACACATGGACAACGATCCTTACTTTGGTATTCCAATTCTAGAACCTAGTTATGAAGAATCATCTTCACAGATTATTTTCTCGAAAAACGTGCACTCAGTAAATAAACCACTAGAACATATAAGAAAATGGACCAAGGATCATCTAATGGATAATGTTATTGGTGATCCTTCCAGACCTATCTCCACAAGACTCCAACTATATACTAAAGCCTTGTTCTGTTACTATGATGCTTTCCTTTCCTCAGTTGAACCCAAAAGTTAAAAAGATGCATTGACGGAATCCTGTTGGATTGAAGCCATGCAAGAAGAGCTCAATGAGTTTGAATGTCTTGAGGTTTGGGAGCTTGTACCTCATCCAGATCGTGTGATGAATATTACCTTGAAGTGGATATACAAGGTCAAATTAGATGAACTGGGAGGTGTTTTGAAAAACAAGGCAAGGTTGATAGCACGTGGATATTGTCATGAAGAAGGCATTGACTTTGAGGAATCTTTTTCTCCGATTTCACAACTCGAGGCCATCAGTATCTTCATCATATTCGCCGCTCACATGAATATGGTCGTCTACCAAATGGATGTGAAGATCACGTTCTTGAATGGTATTCTAGGAGAGGAGGTGTATGCCAGTCAACCAGATGGGTTTTTAGATCCAAAGAATCCCAACCACATGTACAAGCTGAAGAAAGCACTTTATGGGTTAAAATAGGCACCACAGGCTTGGTACGATTTGCTCTCATCGTTTCTACTATACCAAGAGTTCTCTAAAGGAGCAGATGATCCAACATTGTTTGTCATACGTGAAGGCAAAGACATCTTACTGGTACAAATCTACGTAGATGACATCATATTTTCCTCTACTAAACCTGAACTTTGTGAAACATTTTCAGAAATCATGTGTTCTAAATTTAAGATGTCGATGATGGGCAAAATGTCATTCTTTCTTGGACTACAAATTTCTCAAAGTCCCAGAGGCATCTTTTTAAACCAATCCAAATATGCTTCTGAAATTCTTAAAAAGTATAGTATGGAAACCGTTGACCTCGAGGATACTCCAATGGTGGAGAAATCCAAACTGGATGAAGATCCACAGGGGGAAGCCGTTGATCCTACACGTTATCGTAGAATGATTAGCTCCCTTATGTATCTTACAGCCAGTAGACCTAACCTTGTATTTGCTATTTGTATGTGTGCCCGGTATCAGGCTAAGCCTACCAAAAAGAAATTACATGTTCTTAAACGAATCTTTTGATACCTAAGAGGAACCATTAACATAGGTCTATGGTATTTAAAGGATTCTTGTATCACACTAACAGCTTATGCAGATGTGGATCACATCTGTTGCAAAGATACCAAAAAACGTACATCGGGAAGTCTATAGCTCTTGGGAGAAAGATTAGTAAGTTGGTCATCAAAGAAACAAAAGAGCACTGCAATATCCAGTACAGAAGCTGAATACATTGCTCTATCCGGATGTTGTGCTCAAATTCTATGGATGAGATCACAACTGACGAATTATGGGCTTAGCTTCAAAAAGATTCCACTATACTGTGATAATAAAAGTGCTATTGCTTTATGCTACGAAAATGTCCAACACTCAAGATATAAGCATACAGACATCCGATATCACTTTATCAAGGAGCAAGTGGAAAATGGGGTGGTTGAGCTTTACTTCGTCGGCACAGAATATCAGCTAGCATATATCATCACCAAGCCTTTGGGACGAGAAAGACTTGAATTTCTTATCAAAAATCTTGGAATGCAAAGCATGTCTCCTGAAATGCTGAAAAAGCTGGCAGACGAAACAGAAGAATAATTGTGGTATCTCTTCTTGTATCCTATGTAAATATATAAAATCAGAAAAACACAAAAAGATTTTTCCTTTAATAAATTTTTTCAAAAAATATATAAAAATATAAAATCAGAAAATACCAAAAAAATATGTTTTCATGACATGTCTTCTGGAATCGATAATATTTGCGACCTTAGAAATGTCAGTCAACAATGACATGGTGTTGTAAATAAAGTTCGAACTGTTGATCCCAAACTCTGAATGGATCTTACTCTCCTTAGCTTGTGTGTAAGGATTAGTAACCTTGGATAAATCCAAAACTACTAAGGTAGAAACTTTGTTTATGAATATTAAATACTATGTGGAATCTAGTATTCAATACTAAGAAGAACAATAACAATCGAATAGTAAACAATGAAACAGTAAACAAAACTTTCAGCCTCAATTATATTAACGAACACTCTGAATAATGTTAGGGTTTACAAAAACCTTGAAGCTCTAAGATATCTTTTTCACGACTGAGAGATATCTATTCTATGACCTATGACCTCCTTTTATAGACACAAGGAGTCATAGTCAACATACAATTACTTCCTTATCAATCTAAAAGATATACAAAATCTTTTCCTAATATATCTCATACAAATCGAATATACAACTGTAAACTCTTCAACAGCATTAACTCCAAGAACTCCTCATCTATGCAACATCAATAACTTATCAGCAGTTGTAACTCCCTTCAGCAATATCAACTCTGAACTAGCAGCATTAACTTATACACCACCAGCATTAACTGTGGACAAGCAGCAGTAACTACTTAGAATATTTTCATTAATTTTCATTAGCAGTACTAACTTTACTCTAGCAGTACTAACTTTACTAGCAGTAGTAATAAGCAGTACTATGTTACTTTGGTAGTACTAAGTTACATTAATAGTAGTAACTAACAATACTATGTTATACTGACAGTAGTAATATACTCTAGCAGTAGCAACTAGCAGTATTAACAACTTAGCATATATTTAATTAAAATTACTGAGCAGCACTAAGTTTAGCTTAGTAGCAGTAATTCTAACCTTGACAGTAGTAACCTTAAGCTTGGTTAGTAGTAACTCTGAGCTTGAGCTTGAGCAGCATTATCTTGATCAACATCTTGAAATCTTTGAATCCCAACAATCCTCCCCTATACTTGATAATTCTTCTTCAAAATTTTCAAGTTTCTTCATTCAAATGTTGATATTCACCAAGAGGATGTATTCAAACACTTCATTCATTATGCAGCTGCCTTATGATGAGTTTTAGAAGCTGATAGCACATTTCATTATGATGATCTGCCTAAAGCTTTTTGTTTAACATATCAGTAAGAGTAGGTGATGTCAATGGGTACTTCTTCTCTACCAACATGTAGACCTGCACATTTGAAAACCTTACAAGGTGTACTCCACAAGAACTAAATAATTTCCATGTCAATACTGTGTCCTGTCTTAGTTCTCTCCATATTAAGTCTTTAACATGTGGTTCAAAGATAACCTTTAAGTCACCCCATAGCACTCTTTCATACCCTTCTATTGGCCTTGTCTCTCCATGTCTTTCTTTCGCTAACTTCCAAAGTGTCTCCAAATCTTCTCTGTCAAAGCTCTGTAGTAATTGACTAAACACTGAATAGCATCTATTGCTACTTCCTCTTCATCAGGTACAATCTCCACTAACATCTTAAGCTTGGCTCTCTTATCATCATCATCATCTTTCTTTTGCTTCTTCTTAGCTTCTTTTTCATCATTAGTTATCTTTTGCTTCTTCTTAGCTTCTTTTTCAAGCTCATCACCAGCTCTCTTAGAAGTACCTTCCAACACTTTTGAATCCATATCTACAAAAGTATTTACTCTTACCATGGCTTGATCAAACAGCTTTTCAACTTCATCATAGCTTTTATTCTTCAACTGATGTAGCTTCCAACCAGCCATATTCTTCAAGTATGTAGACATAGTCTTTCTTTTCTGTGCCTTTATTGGAGGTTTGCTTCTCTTCTCCTTAGCTCTTTTAGCTACAAAGTGCTTTTTCCTTTTATCCATGAGCTCCACAAACAATCTTGACTTTTCCTCAACAATCAATTCTCATTGTTCTTCTGCCTGTAGTCTTGCAGCTAGCTCATAATCTGCATCCATCATGGCTTTAACATTATCCCATTCTTGAACTAATGCAGCATTACTAGCTTCTTTCTAAGCTTCTTTTTATGCTTGTTCTTTATCCACCCTGGCTTCGTCATTAAAAATATCTTATAGCCTCATTGCCTCTTCCTCATCAAACAAAATCTTATCCTTCCTCTTCATAGGCTTTTCAGGCTCAATCATCTTTGCCTTACCTTTATCTTTAGATGTGAGCTTAGGAATATCAGTTTTGTGAGTATCACTTGGCTCCCTTATAGTAACCCCTTTTTCCTTGGGTGTACTCTTCAACTTTTGTAGTGTTTAAGCAAGAGTGATCTCATCTTCATTCAAATCCTTAGCACCTTTAGCTTGAGCTACAACCTCTTTACCAGCCAAATCCTTTTCTGCATCAAACATCAAATCATCCTTCCTCATCTCATCTTTCCTCCCCTGAACCTCATCAACCAGAGTAATATCTGCATCATCATCAATATCAGCTATTCCCCCCACTATTTGAATGCATCCTCTTGATCATCCAAACTAGGTTCTTCATCATCAGAAGACATAACTCTTGCAGATAAGCCAACTTTATATAATCTTTTAAGTTTATGAGTTCTTCTTTTCTTGCTTCTCTCCAGCTTCTTGACTTTTCTTTCAAAGCTTTCAATCCTAAGCTCCTGGGAGGACTTGGTCTGCTCTAATACAAGAACCTTGGACTGTAAGTTGGTACATAAATTCATCAATTCATTTAGTTTCATTCTGTCCTCACCACCGAGTGGATCATTGGACTATGTTGGCTTTGTTTTAGCTTGAGCACCCTCATTAGCAACCACCTCAGATTTACTAGGTTGAGGAACCTTAGTGTCCCTTCTAGTAGGTCTTTTAGCTCTTTACTTTTAGGGTTGTGATGGGTGAATTGAAGTAGTTGGTTGGGTTGGGGTTGGAGTTGATGTTGTTGTTGCTGGTGGTGTTGTTGTTGTTGGTGGTGGTGTGATTGTTGTTGTTGGTGGTGTGATTATTGTTGTTTGTGGAATAGTGGGAGGTGGTGGTGGAGCCTACATAACCATTGTGGGGAACAATGGTGTGTCATTGCTAGAGAAATCCTTATTGGTTCTCTTCATATTGGCAAAAATCTTTTTGGTGTGACAGGGGACATTATATTCTCTATGATGAACAAGTAGCCCCTCCAATTGATTCACTAACAACTGAATAAACCTTGGGTACATCAAAAATTTAACTACTTTTGGATCAAGGTTTCTAAGCATACCTTCCAGGATGAATTTGGAAAAGTTAAACCTTTGGTTGGTAGCCAAAAAAATGATTATTGATGCCACAGTGCTGCTGAACTCATTCCATGTTGGGGTCTTGGCACTAAGGCATTGCAATATGGTGTGAATCATATACTTCCATTGTGTACTGAAGAAAGCTTTGTAAAAAGTTAGCTTCTGAGATAACCTCTCATACCTCATATGAGCAATTTCTTCAAATATAGTAGAGTTTGGCAAGCACTCCACTCCTCCTTCATCATTAAACTGAAGTAGACTCTTAATTGTAGCTTCAAACACTACAATGCGCTTCCCATCAATTAGGGCATGGATTTCAGTTACCCCATTCACCTTCTTCACTTAAGCAGTCATCCAAAATTGATCAATACTTGATACATAGATTGTTGGGTTGACAGTAAGAGCATAACGAATAGAACTTGCATTCAAAAAGTCTATTATTTACTCAAATCCCTTAGACTCAAAGGGTTTCTCTAGGAACGCGACCATATTATGTGTTTCAGCAAATTTAAGTGTAGACATTGTGATTGGTTTTGATGATTAAAGATGAATTTGAGTTAGGGTTTTTGTTTAGAGAGTATTTGTATAAGTGAAATCAATTGAAAGTATAAATAAAACCCTTAATCGAATGATTTATGTAAACCCTAAACAGCAGTAATCTAGCAGCAGTAAGCTAAGACTAACAACATTAACTTGCATTACCAGTAGTAAGTTTATGCCTAACAGCATTAACTTCCAGCAATAGTAAATTAAGCCTAACAGCATTAACCTGCACCAGCAGTAGTAAGTCTTTGCCTAACAGCATTAACTTTCAGCAACAACATTAAGTCTTTGTTTAGCAGCATTAACTTGCAACAACAACATTAAGTTTTTGCCTAGCAGCATTAACTTGTAGCAGCAGTAGAAACTTCAATTCCATTCCAATAAGCTTTGCCATCATCAAAATAACTTTCTCTGTCTGTTTTTGCATTCTCTCAATTATTTTTGCTCACATAACACTCTTTTTGTTTTTATTCTTAACTCTCTTTCTGTTTTTGAACTCACCACTTCTCTCATTTCTTTTACTCACCAATTTACTTATTTCTGTTTTGATCACACATCTCTCTTTCTATTTTTAATCTCATCAACTCTCTCATTTCTCACAAAATGTACAAATGTCCATCAATTCCTTAAGTTTAATACTATCCTCATCATTTCGAAATGTGTTAACTTCTCAAAGTGGTGAATCATAGGACTTAGACAAACTCTCAAACCTAGTTTGAGCAGGTATGTCCCCTATGGTTTCTTGGCACCTGGGTCTACCACCTGAACCCATTTCCTAAGAAAAAGGATCATTAGGTATTGCCGTAAATTGGGTCCTATTTATGTTACTACTGTCCTGCTCTGCATCTAAGCTGGTAGCAGTAGTAGCAGCCCTTTTCACACTTTCATACATCTCCTCATAGATAACAAGGTTAGTAGGCTCACTAGACTGAGGAATCTTAGTGACCTTTTTAGGTTTCCTATGTGTGTATGTCTTTTTAGGTTGAATTGATGAAATAGTGATTTGTTCTTTACTTGAGAGTTGAACAGATGTGAATGTGTGTTGGGGATCAGTGGGTTGTCCTGACCCTTCACCCATATCTGTTTGTTGTGACAGCATTAATTGGCTGGCAGTAGTAAGTTAGTCCAACAACACTAACTTTTGTCTGACAGCACTAACTTTTGCCTGACAGCACTAACTTTTGCCTGACAGCACTAATCTTGAATTCCATTAGCAACTGCTGTTCCATTCCATTTCAAGCATAATCCACTGCATATCAACACACTTAACCTCCCCTCAATCAATACTTCAGAGGTTAATCATCCCAAATATCTGCTCCAACTAATCTTTCTTCTCTTAACCATTCAACAGTATTTCAAGGATTAAGCATACCAATGTTAGCAATTAAGAACTAAAATCTTCCAACATCAAATGCTTTTATAAGTAGGTCAGCTACATTGAGATCAATATGAATCTTGATGACTTGTATCAACCTCTTCTCATAAGAATCTTTGATAAAATGATGTATAATCTCAATGTGCTTGGTCTTAGAATGAAATACTGGATTCTTCACTACACATATGGTGCTTTTATTATCAATAAAGATCTTGGTGTCCATGAAGTTATATCCATAATCAAGCAATTAATTTTGAATCTATAACACTTGTCCATAGTAGTTAGCAATAGCTACATATTCAGCTTCAGTGGTAGAGTTTGCAACTACTATTTGCTTCTTGCATTGCCATGACACCAGCCTTCTTCTAAGAAATTGACAACCTCCTGTTGTGGATTTCCTGTCTAAATTAGCACCAGCATAGTCACTATCAGAATAAGATTCCAAGTCTAATGGTGAATCCTTAGGATACCAAAGGCTCAATTTAGGTTGACCTTTTAAGTATATAAAAATTCTCTTCACAACTTGAAGATGTGAAACTTTAGGTATGATTTGAAACCTTACACAAGCACAAACTGTAAACATTATATCAAGCCTTAAAGTTGTTAAGTACAACAATGAACCAATCATTGATCTATATAAGTAAACATCAACATCATCAGCTTTAGTATCCTTGAGTAATGCCTTATTTGTCTCCATAAGTATGCTTGCTGTCTTGACAGTAGAAAAATCAAACTTCTTTAAAATATCAGCCACATACTTATGTTGACTGATGAAGATTCAATCTTCTTTCTGCTTGACTTGCAGACCTAAAAAGAAAGTGAGCTCACCTATTGAACTCATCTGAAACCTCTTGTGCATCATTCCTTCAAACTCACTTCACCAAGACTTTTTAGTAGACCCAAATATGATATCATTTACATACACCTAAACTAAGAGGATATCATACTTGTCCTTCTTAATAAACAAAGTCTTATCAATTGTCCCTCTCTTGAATCCATTTTCTATCAAATAGGTAGACAAAGTCTCATACCAGGCTCTAGGTGCTTGATGTAGACCATATAAAGCCTTCTCTACCTTGTACACTTTGTCAGGGAACTCTAGGTCTTCAAACCCTGGAGGCTAGCAAACATAAACCTCCTCTTCAATTGTGCCATACAAAAATGCACTCTTGATATCCATTTGGTATACAACAAAGTCCATATATGATGCATAGGCTAAAAATAACCTGATTGCTTCAATCCTAGCAACAGGAGCAAACACCTCATTATAATTAATGCCTTATTCTTGAGTGTGACCTTGTGCAACCAGTCTTGCCTTGTTTCTAACAACAATACCTCTCTCATCCTTTTTGTTTCTGTAGACCCACTTAGTTCCAATAGCTCTCTTGCCTTTATGTAGATCTACTAGAGTATAAACCTTTTGAAGTTTAAATTGTAGAAGCTCCTCCTGCATTGCTTCTATCCAACTTGGATCAGCCAAAGCTTGAATCACCTTCTTAGGTTCTATTTGAGAGAGAAAACAAGCAAAAAAGACAATTTTGGAAGTCTTTATGTTTTATTCCTTCCTGTATTCTGATAATAAGTGCATGTTCATCCAAATTCTTGGCCATTCTTCATGTCTGAGTTGCTGACTACACATCTCCAATAATTTGATCAAGTGGATGATCCTTATGTATTCTGGTAGTTGGAATAGGACTGACAGGGATATTTGTATCCAAATTAGTTATGTCAGCCTCTGCACCAATTTCTTCATCATCTTCAGAATAGACAATTTCTTCCAATGGAGGCATATTAGGATCATCTTGAAGTTTAATGCCTGTTTTTGCACCAACAACATTAACTTCATTTATGCTAGCAGTATTAACAGTATTAGTGCTGTTAACATCATCATCATTCTCCTGACCATCATTTCCACTCTCTTGTATTAGATCATCATTTCTACTCTTTTCAGCATCTCCTGATGGTTTGATTCCATCATCAGGGAAATTCTTTGGTTGAGAAGATAGTCGTGAATCTATAGTCCATAATGGTAGTAATATGTACTCTTTACCTATATCTTTACTAGATATTGTACCTACACTACCATTAGTTTGATTCCCTATAATAACTGGCTGATAGTTCATAGTTTTGGTTAGTGCATCTATATCAAACAGCCAATTAGGTCTATTTCTTGCAATGTTAGGTGTATTTTCATTAAATTTAACATGGAGGTTCTCTTCTACTATCTTGGTTCTACTGTTGAACACTCTAAATGCTTTGCTATTGGTAGAGTATCCTACAAAGAATCCTTCATCTGCCTTTCCATCAAACTTGCCTAGGTGATCTATGGTATTAAGGATTATAACAGGACACCTAAATGGTCTCATGAAGCCTAAAGATGGTTTCCTACCAAGAAATAGTTCGTAAGGGGTCTTGTTATAAGGCTTGATAACTAACACTCTATTTTGGACATAACAAGCTGTATTAACTGCTTCAGCCCAAAAAGTTGTTGGCAATTTGGAATTTGCTAGCATTGTCCTAGCTGCCTCAATTAGTGTTCTATTTTTCCTTTCTGCTAATCCATTTTGTTATGGAGTGCTAGCAACACTAAATTCCCTCTTAATACCCTTTACTTCACAGAACTCATTCATGATCCTATTCTTGAATTATGTTCCATTGCCACATCTGATTACATCCACCCTAAGGCCTATTAGATTTTCTATTCATGTTATAAAAGTCTTAAGGATTCCACTAGTTTCATACTTAGTTGCTAAGAAGAAAACCCAACTTAACCTACTAAAGTCATCAGTGACAACTAGGCAATATGTCTTTTTCATCAAGCTCTTTACAAATGTTGGCCCAAATAAATCCATATGCAACATTTGTAAAGGTTGGCAGATTGAACTCACTACATTGGTCTTACAAGAAGCACTGTGTTGCTTTCCCTTCTGACAAGCAACATAGGTTTGATTAATTTCAAAAAAATTTGAAGGCAAACTTCTTACAAGGTTTCCCTTAACAAGTTTATTTAAAGTTTTGAAATTTACATATCCGAGCCTTCTATGCCAAAGATTAAAGTCTGAAGAGAGGACAAAACATTCAGTGTTAGTGAAGAGAACACTATTTTTCTTGTCACACATTTATGAGACACTTAAGAGGTTAAACTTCAGCTCTTTTACAAAATACACATCATCAAAGTCTAAATTACCAGTTTTTATTTTACCTTTCTCTGTTATCTTCCCTCCTATGGAATTACTACCAAAGGTAACAAATCCTCTATCAATTTCTTCAAAGTCAGTAAGATAGGATTTGTTTCCAATCATGTGCTTGGAGCAACCACTGTCAAATATACCTCTCTCTTGCAATTCTTGCTCTGGATTACCCTGCACATATGGTAAGAAGATTAGTGTGTGTTGGGGACCCATGCCATTACTAACTTGGGCCTGCCATGTGCATCAACATAGTTAAATTCTTTACATGTCATTGATGCACTATTGTTTTTGGAGACATGGTCTATTACTTTTTGTTTTAGTCTCTAAATCCAATATGCTGAGGCCTTAACAGCATTGCCCATGTTACACCTAACAGCCTTAAGTACTGCCTTTGGCCTAGCAGTATTAACTGCTACTCTTGACCTAGCAGCATTAACTGATGCTTTTGGCTTAGCAGTATTAACTGTAAGCCTAGTAGTATTAACCCCTGTACCCTTAACAGTATTAACTCTATGAGTGTAATAACTATTTTTCTTGGCTGTTAATTTCTTAAAGGGTCTTTCAACTGATGAATGTGCCTTTTTAAAAGTATTTGGCATTTGTTTTGCACCATTCACCCTGGGTCTTGAGGAAGCAGTATTAATAGGTCTGATAATATTAACTGATACCGCTGCTTTTGAAAAGTTTTATTTAGCAGTATTAACTGATACTTTACCAGACCTAGTTAAAACTGTTGTTGGAACAAAATTTCTTTTTGTATGGGGATGAGTCATCCTTGCTTTATTCTGATGATTCACCCTCATAGCATTGTTCCACACATGATTTTGAACCATTTTCTTTTTACAATCTCTTTTCAAATGGTTAAAACTTCCACAAACAAAACAAGCCTTATTTAGCATCTCATACTCACTTCCTAATCTCTGAGACACCATATTGTTCTAGTTCCTCTGATTACCCCTAGGCTTTCTTGATTGACTGTTTGTGTCTTGTTTAACTTGCATAGCTGATTTAGGTCTTACAAACTCAATCTTAGCATAACTAGGCTTAGCATTTTTAGACACATCATCTTTTTCAACAGTTTTGGACTCAACTATTTTCTTTACAACCTTAGGCTTAGGCGTATCCTCTTCATTACTATATGACTCCCAATCCTCAATAACTGGGGCACTACACTCTCTCCTAACAGTCTCAAGCTTTGCACCACAGGCTTTTTTATCATTAGACTTATCAACAGACTTAGTAGCATAATCATCTATGTTGGGAAGAACTAAGTCAAGTTTTGGAGGCATAAAGTTCCCAGTAATGGGAGGTGGGACAACATTATATCCTAGGCCTGCTTTACATTTTTCCATTATTTGACAATCTATGATTTTATTTAAAGATTTAGATGAGTTTTCTAGTTTTTCTACTGTTAACTTAATTTCATCTTTTTCTTTAACAACCTGTTCTAGTCTTCTTTTGAATTCTGCAATGGCATTATCTCTAGCAAGAACATCACGTTTTAAAAGTATAATCTTATCCCTAAAAATAGATTCATTCTTTTGATACACTAGAAGTCTAGCCTCAACTGATTCTAAGCCTGCTTTATAAGAGATAGCATTATTCTTAGCTGTTCTTAATTCTTTTATCAATAATTCATTTTGTTCATTAAGTTTCTTAACATTTTCTACACAAGAAGAAGAACAATCTGAATCACTTGATACCTCAGACTTTGAGCTTGAAGAACCTGTAGAGGAATATGCCATAAGAGCAAAGTTGTTTGGACCTTCTTCAGCTTGGTCACTCCAGTCATATCCAAACCCGTCACATTGAGACACCAAGGCATTAGAAGTGGTTGTCTCCACTGGTACAGTTCTTTTTGTGTTCTCCTTGTACTTGCTGTCTTGATTCCTAGGTGCTCTGCATTCTCTAGCAAAATGCCCTCTCTTGTGGCAGTTAAAACACTCCACCTTAGTCTTATCAAACCCAAAGGTTTCTTTATCTGCCATCTCCAACTTCCTGTTCTCTTGAGGAATCTCCTTGCTCTCATAGTTAACATGGCCATCTGCCACTTCAAATCCATCTTTTCAATGTCATCAGGATGAATTTGTTGCAAATCCTCACTATCAAGTTGTGAACTTCTTGGTTGATTTGCAAAGAAAGAGTATATGAGAGCATCACTCAAGCTATCAACAGTTGTTGAGTTTTCAACAGTTGCTTGAGTGGAAGCAGTATTAACACCTTGAGCAGTATTAACTGCTGCAGATGTACTTGCAATGCTGTTGGAGGACACAAAAGCTACATTTTGTGAATTTGTGCCTGAGCTTGATGATCCTTTAACTTTATATTCATATACCTTTAGATTATTGTATACATCATCCAGACTCAACTTCTCTAGATCAGGCTTGTTCCTCCAAACTATGGTATGCATATTCCATTCAGATGATAAGCTTCTCAAAAACTTTTGATTTATATATTCTTGAGAGATCTCTATACTATGGATCTCTAGTAGACTGATAAGCTTTTGAAGCCTATCATATGTTTAATCTATCATCTTAGAGTTAGATGCAACAAAGTTTTCATACTTCTGCTTTAGAAGATTCTTTTATGTCTTTTTGGTAGCTTTATTACCACCAAACTTGTTTTGAATGGCCTCTATCAAAGACTTAGCATCCTTATATGAGTTGAATTTTAATTGATGCTCATTAGGTATGGCCATCAATAGAATGCTTCTTGCTTTCATCTTAAGCCTCCTTTGTGCCTTCTCCTCAGCAGTTGAAAGAACAACTTTAGTTTCAACACCTTCAACAAGAGTTGTTGTTTTAACTACATTTCCATATTCTATGACCTCCTATAGAGAATAATCAATGCACTGAAGGTACTGCTCCATTCTCATTCTCCATAGTTCATACTCACCAGGTTGGAGTATGGGTAGCTTGATGGTTTGAGTAGATTGAGAATCCATTATTTCTTGAAAAATTAGATCTTGAGTGTAGAATCGAGTTCTTCTTATTTAAAGTTTCTCAACAAGCTCTGATACCACTTGTTGATCCCAAACTCTGAATGGATCTTTCTCTCCTTAGCTTGTATATAAGGATTAGTAACCTTGGATAAATCCAAAACTACTATGGTAGAAACTTTGTTTATGAATGTCAAATACTATGCGGAATCTAGTATTCAATACTAAGAAGAACAATAATGATCAAATAGTAAACAAAACTGTAACACCCCCAAATTGGGTCGCAGCGGAATAAGGGTCCGGGGCGTGTTACTTCAAGATCAACAGCACAAGATATATATGAACGACACAAAAAGTCGTTTAAAATGATACATTGGATTTAATTGAAAGGTTTAATACAAAAGCATATAGCTTTACTTGTTTATTGTCGGATATTACAAAAGTTGACAATACATTTCCCCAAATATGATGCACCTAAATCTTTAAGCGTGCAATCCAAAATATAACCCAATGCATCTTTGGCATCCCATGCCTATTGATCTCCTGAAAACATTGCTTAAAACGTCAACAAAATTGTTGGTGAATTCATAGGTTTGATAAATCATAATATGCAGGACCGCAAGACTTTTTAGTGATAATGCAACACATGCAGTTCTCACAAAAACTAGATTACATTTACACTAAGCTCATGACACTGAAGCTCGACGATATTTCTTGCAATTAAACTATATATTGCAATTTCTGCCCGATTAGATGTTCAACCCGAAAACATCCTAAATTCGACATGCTATAACGTTCGTTCCTGGTGATAGCAAATCACCCGAACGGGGAGGTCGTTTCCCGAATAGATCTATTAAATAACATTCGCGCTCACATAATGTAATTCCCAACTACATCTATGCAATTGACAGTTCATGATAAAGGGGCTCAACTTGGGTTATCGCTACTTAGGCAACATGTAATCAATACTTGCGTCCAATTTATAAAATAAAGCATGTTTTCACCCCATAATTATAAATCATTGAAATCATAAAAATGTGGGGCTATGAACTCACCTTGAGTTCAGATAATCCAAATACCGCAGATAAAGCGTCACGTAAAAGATCGAATGCAACCTAAATTATCATAGGTCGTATAAGTACCAAGTACTTGAATCTAATCTTATAGTTGTTACCTCGTACTATCGTTCGGGCTATCATAATTAAAGAGGTCATGACATGACGTTCGAGGAGTTAGGACACTTTAAATCGTAAATCCAACAACTCGTCGAAACGCCATCCGAAGAGGCCTCATTATGAAACTCCCTAGTAATATAGTACTTTGATAACCACATAATATTCTATATAGCTCAATCACCAACTAATGGTTTTGGAAAAATTGTGTTTAATAAGTTAAAACGTTTATAATTACCGTTTTAGTAAAACTAGCATAACTTTTGCGTTTTAAGCCCGATTTTAACGTTTCTTATGCCCATCTTTTCGTATTAGGACGAGTTATCATAATTTGACATTTTCAATATTTTGACCCTCTGGTGAACAGTAACTTTTACTGTTCACATCAGACGTGAGTTTTATTAAAATCGTATTCGTTGTCGTAAAACCCGTAAATGTCGTATTTTATTCGTTATAGCTCCGTTTTTAACGATTCTTTCGAGGACGTTCTCGTTTTTGAAAGTTCTATAATTTTATGAGGTTTACAAAAATATAACTTTCTGTCATGAATAGTAACTTTTATAAAAATAGTTTTATAAAAGTATTAATTGTCGTAAACTCGCGAAATTCATAACTCATTCGTTATTAATTGAAAAATTACGATTCTTATCATTTTGGAATCCTAAAAATATGTATTATTTGTTAAAAATATCAATACTTGCTGTTTATAATTTTTATAAAAATGTTTTTATAAAAATTTATTTACGACTCCGTTTATTAACGTATAACTTGTTTTTAACGTAACTTTTTCGTTATTAATCCGTTTAACAAGTTTCTTACTTTTTCGGAATCGTCGTGAAATGTATTATCTTATAAAAATATAAAATAAGTATATTTTTATAGCACTTTGGGACAGAATGTTTGCATGACATTCTTAAGTTCATTTTTGGCTTTGTTTTTATATTTTACCACTTTATACTTTTTACTACAAGTCTTATACTTTATATATATCATATATCATATGTATATTATGTCCATAATCCCATCAAAGTCATTTTGTCCAAGATCATCAAGATCACAAGTTATTAACTTTACATGAAATCATAAACTTTCTTAATTAACTTTTAATTATAAGTTTATACATGAACTTTTTATGCCTAAACCGAGATTGTACAAGACTTATATATCCTTTATTTCATGATATTACTAACATCATAATATGTGAGAAAGTGCACAAAATCATAATCACAAGAAAAATTATATTTTTCATGTTCAAAAGTATTCCTAATGGTGATTTCACTATATAGCACATCATATACATAAAAACTCATAAACTAAAAGCATAAAGGTTTAAAATAGACCTTATGATGTATGATGATGATGAGAAACAAATGCTAAACCCGTGTTTAGCCTTAAAATCCAAGCTTGCACTTAAGAAACCCTAGTTTTCTCAAGAAAACCCTAATCTTGCTTTTCTTGATTATTACTTGAAAATAATTAATCAAGGCTTCAAAATACTTTGAGGTATCTTAGATATGTTATAGAAGAGTGTGTAAATGTGGTAGCAAAGTTTGTATGGTTGGGTCTTTGTGGTGATTTATTGCCGAAGCAATATAGAGAGAAAAAGGAAAGAAAATTTTGATTTTTATCAAGTGTTTTACTTGTATGTCTTTCTCATCACTAGATACATGTATATATAGTGCAAGACTTTAGTCAAGGAGACAAGGTATGGTCCTAGGGATGGTCTTGGTCATGGTCTTGGTCAAAGAGACAAGGCATGGTGTCTTAGTCAAAGAGTACTAGGCATTGAGTGGTTTAATGAGAAGGCATGGTAGTATTATGAGTTTTGGTTCACCAGTGACCAAAATGGAAGATTTTCTTTATATCTTTGCCATAAATTCGGCATAGATATGATATACATGATATATTTTTGTAGTTTTTGAGTATTGGGTATAAATGTGGGTATTTGTTGAAGCGTAGAAAAGTTTTGGTGGTTCCGGGAGTGCCTAAACGCAATTTATCGCGAAACGTATACATTTTACGTATCCGATAAAAATAATAATGAACAAAGTTAATAATTATCCTCAAAATAATTATATAACCCTTGCTTGATGTAAACATTTAATTGTTTGATGCCCGTTTACATTGAACGCTAATTTTTAGCTTACGCGATTTAGCTTAACATTTAAGATTCAAAGCAAATGCGTACAATACAAAAGGTACATTGCGGATTTATCGACGTCGTCAATGACTCTAAAACACAGGGTGTTATAGACTTCCCCCGTTAGACGAGCCTTGTCCTCAAGGCTCACGATGCAGCACTTGACGACGGTGTGGTCTTGGTGAAGAGGTGTGGATATTTCTTCTTGAATTGGTCTTCACGTTCCCACGTAAACTCAGGACCTCTCTTGGAGTTCCATCGAACTTTGACTAGTGGGATCCGACTTCGCTTCAACCGTTTAACTTCACGATCCACTATTTCTACCGGTTCCTCAACAAAATGAAGTTTGTCGTCAATGTGTAGTCCATCCAATGGCACAGTTAATGGATCATTGGAATAACACCTCTTCAAATTAGATACATGAAAAGTGTTGTGAACCCTGCTCAACTCTTGCGGAAGCTTAAGCTTGTATGCAACGGTTCTAACTTTTTCTAACACCTTGAAAGGTGCAACATATCTGGGGTTTAACTTCCCCCGTTTACCAAAACGTACGACCCCTTTCTAAGGTGAAACCTTCAGCATAACTTTATCCCCGACTTGGAATTCCATCGGCTTACGCTTTAGATTGGCGTAACTCTTTTGTCGATCACGAGCGGCTTGCATCCTTTGCTTGATCTGGATGATTTTCTCAGTGGTCTCTTGAATTAGTTCTGGACTGAGGATTTAAGCTTCTCCAACTTCAGTCCAACAAACAGGTGAGCGACACTTTCGACCGTAAAGTGCTTCGAATGGTGCGGCCTTTATGCTAGCGTGATAGCTATTGTTGTATGAAAACTCGACTAATGGCAAATGGTTAATCCAACCCTTTCCAAAGTCGATCGCACAAGCACGCAACATATCCTTGAGAGTTTGGATGGTCCTCTTACTTTGCCCGTCAGTTTGTGGATGGTACGCAGTACTCATATCCAAATTAGTACCCAAAGCGTTCTGAAATGACCTCTAAAAATTGGATGCGAATCTTGGGTCACGATCACAAATGATTGAGACAGGTATTTCATGTCTCGTGACCACCTCCTTTAGGTACATTCTTGCAAGTTTATCCAAAGGATCAGTCTCTCTCATTGGTGTGAAGATCGCAGACTTAGTGAGTCGGTCAACAATCACCCAAATGGTGTCGTAGCCTTGTGACAACTTAGGAAGCTTTGTGACAAAATCCATAGTGATGTTGTCCCACTTCCATTTAGGTATCTTGGGTTGTACTAACAATCCTGATGGCCTTTGATGTTCGGCCTTGACTTTAGCACATGTCCTTTTTTTTTTTAAACACTTTGCTAACATAGGTGGCGGATGTGGCTTTCATATGGGCTACCCAATATTGCTTTTCTATCTTGGTACATCTTGTCAGAACCCGGATGTATAGAGTATTTCGATTTGTGAGACTCGTGCATGATCACAATCCGCAAATCGCCATAACAAGGTAACCAACTTCTGCCATTGAGGCATAGGGTTCCATCTGTACGGGGTTCTAACTTTTCCATCCTAATCGCCTCTGGATTTTTAGCGTTTTTAACCAACATTCCTCCAACATCTTCATTCTTGATGTTCTCTGGTTTTCGTGCTTCAGTCTGAGCATTCAAGATTTGTTTGGGAAGATCCAAACTAATAGTCATGACTAAGGCTCGAACTCTTAATGGTGGTTCTTGTTCTTTCCTGCTCAAAGCATTAACAACGACATTGGCTTTCCCCGGGTGATAACGAATATCGTAATCATAATCACTAAGCAACTCTAACAATCGACGTTGTCTCATGTTTAGTTCTTTTTGATCAAGAATGTGTTGTAAGCTCTTATGACCAGTGAACACTGTACACTTGGTTCCGTACAGATACTGCCTCCAAATTTTGAGAGCGAACACTACTGCTCCAAATTCCAAATCATGCGTTGTATAGTTCTTCTCATGAATTTTCAGTTGGTGTGATGCATAAGAAATCACCTTTTCTATTTGCATCAACACAGCGCCCAAACCCTTCTTTGAAGCGTCGCAGTACGCGATGAAATCTTCGCTTCCCTCAGGTAAGGCAAGGATTAGTGCACTGCACAACATCTTCTTTAATAGTTGGAAAGCTGCTTCTTGTTTATTGCCCCAAACAAACTTGACCTTCTTTTGAGTAAGCTTAGTTATTGGTTTGGCGATCTTTGAAAACCCTTCAATGAATCTTCGATAATACCCAGCAAGACCTAAAAATTGACGAATCTCCGTTGGTGACTTAGAAGATGTCCAATATTTAATGGATTCAATCTTGCTTGGGATCCCACATGTATTCTCTTCATAATCGATCACATGACGAGGAACTGTATTTTGGGAATCCAAAATTCACACTTGAAATTTGGACATACAAACTGCCTCTTCTTAAGCAACTCCATTTAAGATTAGTTAAAGCTTGCTCTTCGTGTTATTGCTTATTCTTCGAATATATCAGAATCCATCATTAAAGACAATCACAATTTATCCAGATATGTTTGCACACCACGATTCTTTCAAGGTCCATGAAACGGCAGGTGCATTTGTCAAAACCAAATTGGCATAACTTGAAATCGTAATGCCGTAAACGAGTATTATTGAAGGGCAGTCTTCGAATGTCTTCTTCTAACCCTCAGGTGGTGATAAACCTGACCTTAGGCTAGTCTTCCGCGTAGACACTCGACCCTTGAAGCTGATCAAATAAATCATCAATTCTGGGGAGTGGATAACGGTTCTTCACTGTTAGTTTGTTTAATTCCTGATAGTCAATGCACATCCGGAATGATCCATCATTCTTATGACAAAAGACCGAAGCTCGCGGGTGAGGAACTGGGTCTTTATAAAGCCTTTGTCGGGACAGCTCTTTTAGTTGCTCGATAACTCTTTCATTTCAAAGGCGCCAATCGATAAGGTGCCCAGGGCTACAGGTGCATCACCAGGTACCTAATCAATTGAAAACTCCATTGTCGAGTCGGAAAGAAGGACCTGGCAAGTCCTCAAGAAATACTTTAGAAAGTCTCAAACTATGGGCACGTCCTCAAGTTCGCTTCTTCTCCGACTTTCTTAACTTCCTTTGCAGTGACATGTGCGAAAAGATAGAAAATCCTTTTTCCATGTACTCTGCGTTTTAGTGCACGAAATGATGTTTAATCGTGTCACATTTCCTAGTTACTTTTGTCTCTGTGTATGGATTAAGATTCATTTCTTAGTGGATGCGAACAATCTTCTAGGCCACCCACAATGACGTTGGTACTTCGCCAACCAATCCATACCGATTATAGCATCGAAACTACCAAGTTTCTACATGAATTAAGGTTTATGTTGAATTGGGGTGATTTAGTAAATTTCTCTATGGCGGCAAATTCGATAGCGAAATTGTCTAGGGCGACTAGTAAATGTGTCTTGGCTTCTGGCTTTGGATTTGGTATAAGATGATGCAAACTTTATAGTAAGACGGAGGTGAAGGTTGCTTTAGTTGATCTGGTTACTAATTCGATTTCTAAGTAAACGCGTTTCTTTGGAATTACGCACAAAACATGATATAAGAGAAAATTGTTTCCTTTCAAGAGGTTGTTAGAGTGACTACTCTCAGCACGGCATGGTACCTTCCTGAATGATACATAGTTGATCAGGGTCCATGTATATTGAGACTAACGATGCTTTGCTCATTTTGTCAAATAGCGTTATTAATTTCATTATATTCGTGAGAGTAGTTTGTAAGAGTAAATAAGGAACCTAAGTTAATATTGACGAAATTCTCCTAATACGATAATTTGATAGATAATTTGAAATCATTCGTACAACTAAAATTTAAGGGAAATACAACGAGAACTCCTAAGGAGATAAAGTCTAAGATAGTTTCAACTTAGGATTTATTAGGCAAAGCGAGACAACTTTCTCTTTTAAGCTTTGATCTCATCTTTAATGTTGTTAGGGTCTTGATCGGTTTCCCCTCCTCTCTTAAGGCATGCACCGCTCCACGTGCTCCAGCACCTCTAGTTTGTTTGCATGGTTTCGGTTCTTTCGAGCCACTCGAGACGGGCAATCACTCCTGCAGTACCTTGATTCCCAATTCATAGCAATTAGCCTTGTTGTATTACGACTCGCTTGGGCTACAACCCGCTCAATTTACTCAACACTCATCCCTTGATTAACAGTTGTCATCATTTCTTGAAAATCACAGGGAACAAAATGTATATGAAGTTTCATCCACAGGAAAATCATGCCACTCCGTGATCCCAACATATATGTAAGGTGAGACCACGTTATGCAGAGATATAAGATAACGGCAACCATGGCGTAAATAAATCCCCATCATACAGTAGCATGATCATAACCAACAGCGTAGGTTAATACTTAATACATCGTTTACATGAGTAAAAGAGTATAAGCTTTTTATTAACACTACCAACTGAGTATTACTCAAGTTTAGTGGGATATAATACAAAACAAGCTACACTGACAAATCTATTTGTCTATGGGCCAGGGTGCCTCTCAAGATTCTAGATGCTAGCCTCTTATGTTATCTTTAAGTGACTTAATATTCTTTGGTGATGATAAAGGTAGTGCATCAGCAACTCAGTAATGCATGCCTCAGTAGATGGTGATCGTGGAGTATGGTATTAAATAGATATCCGTACTGCATGGGATTTGGTCTCAAAAGACAAGATGATATGGTGTGGAGAGGTGGGTGGTGTAGAAGCAGACTTATCAGTCTCAAATGCCTCTGTATTCTCAGCTTGAGGGGACAGGATCATCTGTAGGTATCGCAGAAGGGTCGGCCGAAGCTAGGTGCTCCTCCTCCTCGTCCTCCTCATCCTTCTCAACATCATCATCATCGTTGTCATCATCAGATGACTCATTATCATAATTGTCTCATCCATCGGCAGGATGGTCAGCAGGATCCTCCTCAGGGTCCTCCTTATCCTCTTCCGGATCGGAGTCAGCAATGTAGCCTGGTGATAGGGCTGTAGGTGAGGCATCAGCAGATAGAGGCTGATCCTTCATTGGTCCCTCTAGCTCCTCATCAGAAGCTTACTGGAATCTCTATGGCTCGGAATTAATATAAACAAATGTGTAGGTAACCGTCGATAATGAAAACATAACTGCTTGCAACGAGCAAAACTTAACTTATATAAATATATTATATAAGGCTGGTATGGTAAATACGAGTATGCACTTATGGCATAAATGAATGATGGTAAGGTATCATATTCGATAGCTTAATGTTTAGGTAGCGCTTAGGACCTACGAGCTTATCGTACTACCTTGCCTAAAGAAATATTCCCCTATTTATATAAATAGCCCTTATATAAATAATTGTAGAGTTGTGCGAAAGAATGCAAACTCATCTTTGTATATATACAATATACCCTCATAGTAATATACGTACTATAATATAAACACGTATATCAATTATGAATGCATCTAGTCCCACTAATGCAATCAACTAGTGTATGCATGAATGTATGCACATATGTATGTCCCGTGTACAACCCCGTTGTATGAATTCGTTGTTTGAAAATGGTTATAGTCCAGCAAAAACATTTGACCTGGTTCTCTATAACCTTGGCTCTGATACCAATCTGTAACACCCCCAAATTGGGTCGCAGCGGAATAAGGGTCCGGGGCGTGTTACTTCAAGATCAATAGCACAAGATATATAAGAACGACACAAAAAGTCGTTTAAAATGATACATTGGATTTAATTGAAAGACTTAATACAAAAGCATATAGCTTTACTTGTTCATTGTTGAATATTACAAAAGTTGACAATACATTCCCCAAAATATGATGCACCTAAATCTTTAAGCGTGCAATCCAAAATGTAACCCAATGCATCCCTGGCATCCCATGCCTATTGATCTCCTGAAAACATTGCTTAAAAACGTCAACAAAATTGTTGGTGAATTCATAGGTTTGATAAATCATAATATGCAGGACCGCAAGACTTTTTAGTGATAATGCAACACATGCAGATCTCACAAAACTAGATTACATTTACACTAAGCTCATGACACTGAAGCTCGACGATCTTTCTTGCAATTAAACTATATATTGCAATTTCTGCCCGATTAGATGTTCAACCCGAAAACATCCTAAATTCGACATGCTATAACGTTCGTTCCCGGTGATAGCTAATCACCCGAACGGGGAGGTCGTTTCCCGAATAGATCTATTAAATAACATTCGCGCTCACATAATGCAATTCCCAACTACATCTATGCAATTGACAGTTCATGATAAAGGGGCTCAACTTGGGTTATCGCTACTTAGGCAACATGTAATCAATACTTGCGTCCAATTTATAAAATAAAGCATGTTTTCACCCCATAATTATAAATCATTGAAATCATAAAAATGTGGGGCTATGAACTCACCTTGAGTTCAGATAATCCAAATACCGCAGATAAAGCGTCACGTAAAAGATCGAATGCAACCTAAATTATCATAGGTCGTATAAGTACCAAGTACTTGAATCTAATCTTATAGTTGTTATCTCGTACTATCGTTCGGGCTATCATAATTAAAGAGGTCATGACATGACGTTCGAGGAGTTAGGACACTTTAAATCGTAAATCCAACAACTCGTCGAAACGCCATCCGAAGAGGCCTCATTATGAAACTCCCTAGTAATATAGTACTTTGATTAACCCACAATAATATTAATATAGCTCAATCACCAACTAATGGTTTTGGTAAAATTGTGTTTAATAAGTTAAAACGTTTATAATTACCGTTTTAGTAAAACTGGCGTAACTTTCGCGTTTTAAACCCGATTCTTGCGTTTCTTATGCCCATCTTTTCGTATTAGAACGAGTTATCATAATTTGACATTTTTAATATTTTGACCCTCTGGTGAACAGTAACTTTTACTGTTCACATCAGACGTGACTTTTATTAAAATCGTATTTGTCGTCGTAAAACCCGTAAATGTCGTATTTTATTCGTTATAGCTCCGTTTTTAATGATTCTTTCGAGGACGTTCTCGTTTTTGAAAGTTCTATAATTTTATGAGGTTTACAAAAATATAACTTTCTGTCATGAATAGTAACTTTTATAAAAATAGTTTTATAAAAGTATTAATTAACGTAAACTCGCGAAATTCATAACTCGTTCGTTATTAATTGAAAAATTACGATTCTTATCATTTTGGAATCCTAAAAATATGTATTATTTGTTAAAAATATCAAACTTGCTGTTTGAATAATTTTTATAAAAAGTTTTTATAAACTCCGTTTAATTAACGTATAACTCGTTTTTAACGTAACTTTTTCGTTATTAATCCGTTTAACAAGTTTCTTACCTTTTCGGAATCGTCGTGGATTGTATTATCTTATAAAAATATAAAATCCTTTGTTTGAAATTCGAAGACCTACTGTCCCTTTATGATCTTTTATATAATTTATTTATATGATATGTTTTATATACTTTTCAACCTCACAATTTACCACAAGTCTTTTATACTACATATATCATATGTTATACATATAATATTGTCAATAAGTTCATATTTGTCCAAGATCATCAAGATCACAAGTTATTATCTTTACATGAAATCATAAGCTTTCTTACTTAACTTTTAATTACAAGTTTACATATGAACTTTTTATGCTTAAACCGAGATTGTACAAGACATATATATTCTTTATTTCATGATATTACCAACATTATAACATGTGAGATAAGTTCATAAAACTATATTTACAAGAAAATTCCAAGTTTACAAGTTAAACATGTCCTAATGGTGATTTCACTATATAAATATCACATATGCATATAATCATATAAATGAAAAGTTAAGGGCTTAAGATAACCTTAATGAGATGATGTAGGATGATGACAAATAAGTGCTAAACCCTTGTTTAGACTTTAAACCCAAGATTATAACCAAGAAAACCCTAGTTTCCAAATGAAAACCCAAATCTTGATTTCTTGCTTCAACACTTGCAAATCCTTAACCAATACTTGGAAATAACTTAGGACATCTTAGATATGATATGAGAATGTGTAAATAAATTATATAAAATTTTGTATGGATTGATTAAAATGGGGTGCTTGTGCCGTGGGTTTTAGCTTAGAGAGGGGAGAAAGAAAATGATTTTTGTTAAGGAACTTTTTGTGTGATTTGCTTATGAAAAAGGGGTAAGTGTTATATATATACTGAGTTCCCAATCGAACTAAAGATTTTAAAACTTGCCTTCTGTGTCACTTACGATATACGGCTCACCTCATTCTGA
>BQNB010043265.1:0-18591 GCA_026074375.1 Tanacetum coccineum
GAGAAAAAAAAGTATTATAAATATATAAAAATATAGTTACTTTTTAAAATTAATAATATGATTTAAGTTGAAAATGTATATTTAAAAAATAAAATATATTTAATGAGAGGTTGACATGATGTGAGGTATAGTAATTTAAGATAAAGACAAAGCATTTTTAAACAAAAAGTTTTAACCCTGGCAAGGTAGCCAGGAATTCTCTATGCGGAATATGTATGACTTAACTCCAACCTATGGTCCCACAAATGTATACCAAACAACCATTTTTAACTTCTAAACCCAAATCCTACACGTATCACTCTCAAATAAACGCCTCCTTAGCCCATGTGTTATTTTTATCTATTTTTAATATGTTATTATTTAAACGTTTTTTTTAAACGTGTATCACAAATCAGGAAATAATTAACTTTGAAAATAGTTAAAAACCTAAAAAAGCATTAAAAAAACTTGAACTTAAAAAATCTTATTAAATCAAGTATGATTTGATTTTTTTGAAATACGAATATCCCACTTGACGTTTTCCTCTACTAAGTAAAAGATTTACATGTACACCGCTTTAATTTTAGCCTTTATTTGATTTTAGAAATAAAACAAAGTTGTGTTTCTTTATGCAGAAACACGTATGCAACTTGCCGAACGCTCTTTTCTGAAGAAAATTACTGTAAAGGTACAAAATCTTTTTGTACTTCCCCTATATGGTCAAGTTTTCAAATTCTTCCCAATTTTGTCACACTCAACACCTCAACTGCTCGACTCCACCCGATGATCGTCACATGTCATTTTTTATTATTAAAGTACTAGTTGGTAGGTGGATGTTTTTATAAATATTCTTTTGTTTAAGATAAAATTACAAATATAGCCTTATTGGCATAAGCATCAAACACTTGTATTTTAAGCTTTAATGATTATTTCATCATCATCTTCATCAAACCACTTCATCACCACCACTTCATTATTACCATCGGCCACCAACCACCACCTCTGCCCGCACCACCTTACATAAATCCCTCTGCTCGACTCCTTCACTCTTGACTGCTCACCACCTCAACTCCTCCATTCTCGACTGCTCACCACCTCGACTCCTCCATTTTCGTCTGTTGCCGCTGGATCTTACACCGCTTGACGTAACAGATCCTACAAATGATCAATAATAGCACTAAAGCTTTCTTTTACGCAATTATATAAGACATATCCACCAACCAAATCCATTCAATATTAGTGAGATTAAGTCAACCAAATCCATCAGTAGCAACCGTTTATTAAGGAAAATAAATACCAATACAACCATCACTTGTAAAACCCCAAATAATAATTAAAAAAAAGAGTGAAGATCTCCAAAAGCTGAAAAAGATAGCAGCATTAGCGTATGATTACGATAACGATTCAAGATGGGCTGATTACTGGTCCAATGTTCTTATTCCTCCTCATATGGCTTCACGATCTGACGTTGTTGACCACTTTAAACGCAAATTTAATCAACGTTACATTGTCCGTACTCTTTCTTTATTCACCTTTCTATGTGTTAGGGATGTCAAGGTTTCACACGGGGAATAAAAGACTGTTTGTTGACAAGGATTGATGAACCCTTTCCCATAATCTTTTATACCGTCCTAATATTATAGCGACTGCACTACACAAAATAGTTGATGTGGTCCGCAAATAGTTGTTGGGATTGGAAGAGAAATAATTTTTTCTTCATCTAGTTGTTTATACAGGTACTAATGGGTGGGTCAATATTGGTTTGGAAATAGATGGGAAAGTATGAGTACGTAATGGGTCAGGTTGATTTAACCCGAAACACTTTTTATCCGTCATTGGTGGTGGTGGGATAGGGCGGCGGTGACCGGTAATGGTGAGGGAGGGAGTGGTGACTGGTGATGTTGAGGGAGGGAGAGAGAGTAAAAGGATAATTAAATGAACGGGGTATATTCGTCATTTAAGCTCAAACTTAAAATTAAAGTAACGTACTTGCAAAGTGCTACGTGGCGACCATTAGGTAGAGTTGAGCGGTTGAAGAGTTAAGTGTAACCAAATTTGGAAGAATTTGAAAACTTGACCATATAAGGGAAGTACAGTACAAAAAGATTTTGTACCTTTACAGTTATTTTCTCCTCTTTTGTGATTATGTGTATCTACCCACTTAATGATTCGTCAAAAGATCTTTTCTTAAATACATATCTTAACACGCTCTACAAGGGGGTCAACTTGTTCCCGAAAACCATAAGGTTGTGTGGTGCACAGTGCAAAACTTTATCAAAACATCATTTTATAAATAAAATAAATAAATGCATCTTGTAATCTTGTAAATCATACCTAATAACTATTTGGAAAGATCTTATTTGAAACTCACACTACAAAATTTAATAATGATACTAGTGAATTTAATAAAAGGTGGTAGTATCTTATGCAAAAATGATTTTGTTACGTTTATTTTATTCTGGATATTTGTTGATAGAAATGTATAAAGTATTTGCTCAAAAAAATGTATAAAGTATAAAAACAATTACTCATGTTTATTAAATCAATAACTCTAAACTTTAATGCTCTAGACCCATCAACAATACATAAAAACTCAGATGACGGAACAAAAGGCAAGCGTTAGGCTCTTTCAAAGCCCATTACTTAGAGTATGGTCCAATTGGTCTTAGGGCCGTTTGGTTTGAAGATATAAGAATAAAGGAATGCTTCATTTTCAATATAGTTGTTTGGTCTATGGGTTTGGTTTTTTAAAATGGTCATGAAACCAACAATGGGCTTGTGACCCACGTGGGATTGATTGCTCTGGCAAAACTGGTGACTTTTGGCTTTCCAACTCTCTCCCTTGTCAACTTCCATTGTTGCCACCATGCGGATGCCCTACCACGTAGTTTGGTAGCGATCAATGAAACCCTTTTGTTTTCAGGAACTTCTTTGAAATCAAACACCTCTTCAACCGCAGCAAGCCAGTCAATAAACCCCTCGGGATTCAAAGTATTCCCATCAAACTCAGGAATATTGACTCTCATTCTAGACTCCTAATGCCTATTATCATCCCTTTGATTTCGCCTTGGTCGATTCGGTTGTTCATCAGAAGATGAACCGTCACCCTCAAAGAACGGGTTTTCTGACTCTTCACCTTCACTTCCCCGACCGTTATACGTCTTCCTGGATTCATCATGTCATTCATTCGATCAGCCAATTGATCAATAAACTGATCCAATCGTTCCTCCATTCTCGCCATAACACGCTGCTCAAATTCTTGTTCATAAAGATCATGAATATCCTATTTCTCCTTGGAGGCATCTTAACAGGAACTTTGGCTCTTGATAGATGTAGACTAAAAAACAAGAGATAACACAAATCAATCCTGTTGATTCACACGAATGCCAGGATTGATTCTTCCAACAATCGTTGATTCGAATGAATATCGATTATTAGGGTAATTTAGCAAAACGGTCAAAATTAGACTTTTTGTATTTATTGAACTGAGTAGCCAGATGCATAGTACAATAGTCAAATAGGAAAACAAAACTGAAACAGGCCCTAAAAGACAAATGGGCCAAAAGTTATGCTAAATACAAAAGTCCAAAAAACCCAACAAAAACACGAAAATGACAATAACTCCTAAAATATAGTGTCCGGGCCTCGAAATTTCCATAACCCGACTATGTCGGTTACCACGGTGTTATCCTCGTTCCAAGCTTTGAAACGGCTAGTCTTGGGCCTGAAACGAAGTCCCGGAGCCCAAGTTATGCTATTTTGAATAAAGGGCTTTTCTTCATGCGATCTTGGGCCTCCATAAGCAAAAGGATCTGTTCTTCAACACTTGGGCCTGCATCAAGCCCAACATGATTACTTTGTAAAAGCTTTTTAGTTATGCAAAAGCCAATATAACATTTGACTTATCAGTTTTAAATTGCCCTTGTTTGCCACAAACAATTTGAATATTTTCGTCCCTTTAGTTTTTAATATATTGTCATGAACAATTTGAATATAGTTAATGGCTCTACTTCTTCCTATTCTCTTGCAATATTTTAACTCATTTAACGACTAGTTAACAGTTGCATCTTTAGAGAGTCAATTTTGTTTATGGTAAATGATAACCTTAGCTTCATCATTTTTCTCTTTTTTTTCTAAGTCATGTTTTTGCTTAAGATATATAAAGGTATGTTATTGTTAATTTGTGTAGTTGTATTACTCTATTAGGACATAAACATCTAACTTTTGAGATTGGGAAAATTTAATTTTTGGTTTTGTCATTGTTTATTTGGTTAGAAACAAAGGCATGCCTCTTAAACAAAATTGGGTTTTATTATATATCTTGTTAGCGTTTTCTTTGATGAAAACCAGTTACGGTTATTTTTTTTACACGCTATCTTGAACAAAAATGGGTAAGTGGCTTAAAATGACGGTGCTTGCCTAGAATTAAACCCGACCCGGCCCATTATGTACTAAATAAATATACAATTAGACGGTAATTCAATCGCTCTTATCGCGTGTTGCCCCCTCTAACTATATTTGTTGGCTTCGCCACTGGCCTCATAGCGCCACCGCAATCACTACTTTACGTTTTTGATTCCAAGGCAACTTATCCTTTTGGAGATGATGTAACAAACTATACAGTACTATAAATCTGTTTTAAGGGAAAACAAACAAATTTGTAGCAAACTATTCACGTATGGTAAACGAGTGGTTATTATACTTGTAAACTTACGGTTCGTGTTGACCCTTTGCAACCCTTTTAAGAGTACAATTATTGTCATTTTGAGATATTTGTTTGTTGAGTTTTTTTTAATAAGATTTTTGTTTATTTTACGTCTTGTTATGCGGGTATCTTTTTTCTAATTTACATCTTTTAAGCTTATATTCACCTTGGGTTCATACTAGCTCGATAATGAATACTACTATTTTCTTCAGGTTTGCTTACGATTTTTGGGCCAGTTAGGAACTTAACCTAAACCATGTTTTGTAATTGTAACATAATTTTTTTCCTTTTATATATGTGCGAATGATTTTTAGTCTATGAGTTATTGAGTACTTGTGATGATATGTATCGGGTTACTCATAATTTGACAACTAAGTTCAGGCAACTTGTCCCACACTGATCGAAAGTAGAAATAGTGAGATCTTTATGAGTGTCCTAGTTGTGACTATATTGAACTTGAGAGGGGAAGTGGTATATAAAAAGTTAATGTGACTTCCCGTCTATAGTTTTTTCATTTTATGCAACAATTTAATAATAAAATATAAAATTTCTCCATTTTATGCAACAATTTAATTCTTTATATATTACAAATGATATTAACATTATTTCGGAGTTTTTTTTATTAATATTGCAATCTTATGAATTATAAACTTGGACCAATTAGGAAATGCTGATTTTGTTAACGTAGGCAAAACGTGCGATTATGATTGGTCAATAAAATGTCCAAATTGGAATCAATTTGATTAAAATTAAATAATATTGTTGGTGAAAAAATGATGGATGAAAAATAAACATAAAAAATATAATGTGTCAACTTTGTGAAGAAAAATACCTTGAAAAAAAGAAGGTAATTAATTAAAACTGTAGTGGTTTTTAATTTTAAAGAAAATATATGGGAGTTAAGTGTAAAATTCTATAAATTTTAAGTTTTGTTATAACTTTATAAAAATAACACATAACTAAACCCTTTTTACACCTGGACTTTTTATTTTTAAATACAACAATCGTAAACAATTTTTTAATTCAAACAATGATATTACTTTTCTAATCGCATACAAATTTACCCGAAGAATTTTTTGGTGGATTGTTAACTGAAGACCTGAAATCTGTTGTACAACAAAGATAGAAAAAACACAAAACACCATTTATTTTTTTTTTAATAAGTACTAAAAATCATTTAAATTTCTCTAAACGTTTTTAATTCCATTGACATAGTGTGTATGCCTATCAAATCATATTACCAAACAACCTGTGCACTTTTATATCTTAAAAAAACTGTTGAGACGAAAAAATAGGTAAATCTTTTTCATTCGTATATGATTGAAGATATTACTATTGGTAATCTTTTTGGTTTGTTCAAAAACAGATTATATGCACGAAACATTTATATTATTTAAGTTTTTTAGATTCTATATTCTTTTTAAATATTAACGCTTTTGTTACTCAATTGATGCTTTTATATTCGATTTCTGGCTAAAAATCTTTACTTGGTTTTAACCGAATTTATGACCATGAATCCTAAGTATAGCTGAACACCCTCATGCAACTATATCTTCTATGGAATTTTCGTAATAAGAAGATGTTCGAGGCCAAGCCCAAATCTAAGGAGACGTTTTTTGATGAGATTATTTGTAGTTCTTATTACTGGTGTCGGTATAGATGCAATACTTTGTTTAGCTGGGACGATTGGTATAAAAACCCGTCTCTTATTTCGTTGTAATTTCTAGCTCCTTGCTAGTTTTTCTTAATAAAAGTCGCCGTTCAAAAAAAAAGTTCAGGAAACTTGTCCCACACTGATCGAAAGTAGAAATAGTGAGATCTTTATAAGTCTCCTAGTTGTGACTATATTGAACTCGTGAGGGGAAGTGGTATATAAAAAGTTAATGTGACTTCCCGTCTATAGTTTTTTTCATTTTATGCAACAATTTAATAATAAAATATAAAATTTCTCCATTTTATGCAACAATTTAATAATAATATATAAAACTTCTCGTTGTCTCCTTCAATTGTTCTTCTTTTGTATAATTGTTTAATTAAACTGAAATCTTCTCCTTTTTTTTCCTTTTGTATAATTGTTTAATTAATTGTCTTATCACATGTAGAGCATGTTTGGTCGAAATGGGTTGGAGTTAGGTTTGGGCCGGAACTGGGTTGGAGTTAGGTTTGGGCCGGAGTTGGCAGAAGCCGAGGCTTTTATTTTTATAAAGCTGTTTGGCGATTTATTTAGAGCGGAAACATACTAATGTAAAATCACATAAAAACATATCAAATTAAAAGTATGTATATTTTCAGCTTTTACGATAATGGGGGTGTGTTCGGGAAAGGGCATATTAGAGCTTTTGGGGCTTAAGCTTTTAAAATAAGCTTCGTTTATCACGCAGACTTACAAAAGTTTTTACAAGTCATAAGCTTATAGTTTATTAATGTAAAATCGCATAGTTTCAATGAACTTGGGCCTATGAAAGCTTATGACTTGTAAAAACTTTTGTAACATATCCCTCATACAATTACTTAAAATCACGCTTCAAAATGTAAATAATGGACTATTTATAGGCGTTTTAAATTAATAAACTTCAGCTCGACCTCAATTCTCAAACAACTTTATTAAAACTTAAGCTTCAGCTTCCGCGGGACCTGTCAAAAACTCTTTTGCGTCTGTTTTGAAATCCAATGATCATAAGGGCTCTCCATCGTCTGATTCCTCCCCAGCAATTGTGATGGATGACTCTTGCATTGTTGACAATGACCTCTCTTGCTCCTTAATGGGTAAAATTAAGGATATCAATGCTTTATCAAATATTTATGTTATTTTTGCTGACGAAGGCTTTGATAATGTCAATATATCTTATTTGGGTGGATTTTGGATCCTTATTGAGGCATGTTCTGTTGCATCAAAAGAGAAAATGCTCAATCATGAGGGTTTAGCTTCTTGGTTCTCAGAACTATGCATTGCTGATCCATCTTTTGTCAGTGAAGACAGACTTGTGTGGATATCTATTGAAGGACTTCCTTTTAACACTTGGAATAATAATGCATATGCGAAAATTATCTCCCAGTGGGGTACTTTGTCTGAGGTCGACACCACTCCAGATTCTTCCTCTTCTGCCAAGAAGATTTGTGTTGTTACTAAAGTCCATACCATAATAAACCAAAGAATCAAAATCATCGTAAAAGGTAAAATTTACTGGATATGTGTTAAAGAACTTGAAGCATGGGCCCCTGAGTTCAATAACGAATTTTGCGAGAATTCATCCTCTGATGAGGAATCAATGGAGGACGGAGAGTTTAACTCACAAAAAGTAGATGATATTGATCATATATCAGAATCTAGTTGTATGAAAGAAGGCAACGAGCAGCAAGCACCCAAAACAGGTAAGGAATCTGAAGATCCGTTTGGAATTTACTCAATTCTCAAGCGAAATAATCAAAAGGAGAAATCAAAAGATGCCGGAAAGTCCGATCCATCCTTTCCTCCTGGATTCACTCCGAAAGGTGTTAATGAAACTATAGAAGAAGAGGAGAATGTAAGTGTTAACAAGTCCAATTCTAATCATCACTGTAATAAGAAGACAGGCTCAAATGGGAAGTGTGGATCTAATAGATCGTTTAAACTAAAAGCTGGTGGTTCAATTCTAGATGTTATGGAGGATCTAATTGAAATAGGTCATGCTATGGGGTACAATATGGAAGGATGTTCTAAAAATATAGAAGCTATTGTTGATCTTCAAGGAGTGACATCGGGTTTACGATGAATGTTATGTCCTTGAATATTCAAGGTCTTGGACATACGTCCAAGAAAGACTGGATTCGGGAGTTAAATTTGAAATATAAAGTGAATTTTGCTACTATTCAAGAAACTAAGTCAGAAAAAATTGATCTTTTTGCCATCAAATCGTTATGGGGCAATTTTAATTTCGACTTTGTCTATAGCCCTTCTGTTGGGTTATCTGGTGGGATCCTTTGTGTCTGGAATCCAAATGTTTTCGCTAAAGAAAGTGTTACTGTATCTGATTCCTTTGTAGCTGTCCGTGGTACGTGGATTTCTTCTTCCTTGAAGCTAATGTTTGTTTCAGTTTATGCGCCTCAAGATATCTCCGAAAGAAAATCTTTGTGGGATTACATTAAGCATATGATTAATTTGTGGGATGGAGAATGTATCATTCTTGGAGATTTCAATGAAGTTAGATCGGAGAACGAGAGATTTGGTACTATTTTCAACGATATTGGTGCTAAAGCCTTTAATCACTTTATTTCATCATCATGCCTTATTGATCTTCCTCTTGAAGGGTATTCCTTTACATGGGCTCTAAAATCTGGTTCAAAAATGAGTAAATTGGATAGATTCTTAATTTCTGAAGGCTTGATCTCAATTTTCCCTTCGCTTGCTGCTATATGTCTTGATAGGCGTCTCTCTGATCATAGGCCCATTCTCTTGCGTGAATCATCTGTTGATTATGGGCCTACGCCATTTCGTGTGTTTCACTCTTGGTTCACAAAGGACGGATTTGATAATCTTATTGCTGATACTTGGAATAATTTATCTATCATGGAAACTAACAAGATTTCTCTTCTGAGAAAGAAGTTTCAAGCTCTTAAGGCGATTATCAAAAACTGGAGTCGAGATGAGATGCTCAAGGCTTCTGCGGTGCGTCATTCAGCTCAGTCCCGGATATCAGAATTAGACAAGCTGATTGATAAAGGTTTGAGTAATAACGATATTATTAATGAAAGAATCTCCCTTTTGAAAGATATTCATGATCTTGATAAGCGACACTCTTCTGATTTGGCCCAAAAGGCCAAGATTCAATGGGCTATCGAAGGTGATGAAAATTCTAAGTATTTTCACGGGATCATTAATAAAAAACGGTCTCAACTTGCTATTCGTGGTGTTCTTGTCGATGGAGAGTGGATTGAAGATCCTCCCAAAGTGAAGAATGAATTTCTCGAACACTTTTCTAATCGTTTTTCTATGCCTACAGGTCAGACTATTAATCTTGATTCACATATGTTTCAAAAGATTTCTATAGACCAGAATGCGGACCTTGAAAGTGATGTCTCTTTAGAAGAAATTAAGAAGGCGGTTTGGGAGTGTGGCACTAATAAATCTCCAGGGCCGGATGGTTTTTCCTTCGAATTTATTCGAAAATATTGGAACATCATTCAGCATGATGTGGTTAATGCTGTCAAGGAATTTTTCTCTTCTAGTAAGTTTCCTCCTGGAAGTAATTCTTCATTTATTACTCTTATTCCTAAATCATTGGATGCAAAGATGGTGAAAGATTTTCGTCCAATAAGCCTCATTGGTAGTTTTTACAAGATCGTTGCCAAGATCTTGTCCAATCGCCTATGCATTGTTATGCCTGATCTGATTAGTGACGTTCAAACTGCCTTTATTTCTAAACGTCAAATCCTGGATGGCCCTTTTATTCTTAACGAGCTTATTTCGTGGTGTAAGTATCATAAAATCAAAGCTATGATTTTTAAAGCTGATTTTGAAAAGGCCTTCGATTCGGTAAGATGGGATTATTTAGACGGGGTTCTAAATAACTTTGGTTTTGGTGTTAAATGGAGAGGGTGGATTCAAGCGTGTCTTTCTTCGGCAATGGGATCGATTCTGGTTAATGGAAGTCCCTCATCAGAATTCAAATTTCATAAAGGTTTGAAGCAGGGAGATCCTCTTTCTCCTTTCCTCTTTATTTTGGTGATGGAAAGTTTGCACATTTCGTTCAACAATATCTTGAATTCCGGGCTCTACAAAGGTATTCGTATTGATGAGTCTTTAACGTTATCCCATCTCTTTTATGCGGATGATGCTGTTTTCATTGGTAAATGGGATAAGGCGAATGTCATCACTATCGTTAATATGCTTAAATGTTTCTACTTGGCGTCGGGGCTCAAAATCAATATTCAAAAGAGTAAGATTATGGGCATTGGTACCTCTCAAGAAGAAGTGGATGTGGCTGCTAATGTCATTGGTTGTAACACGTTCTCCTCGCCTTTTAACTATCTGGGTGTTAAGGTCAGTTCTTCCAGCTCTAGAAGTAACTTTTAGGACGAGGTTCTTGCAAAACTTTCATCCCGTTTATCTAAGTGGAAAATTAAAACGCTTTCTATAGGTGGTCGTTTTACTTTGAATAAAGTTGTCCTTAGCTCGCTTCCTATATACCTGATGTCAATCTATAAAACTCCTGTTGGTGTTTTACGTAAGATGGAGTCCATTCGCAGGAGATTCTTTAATGGTGCTGATATTAATGAGAATAAAATGTCTATGATTGGTTGGGAAAAAATAATGGTTTCAAGGAAAAAAGGAGGGCTTGGTATTTCGAGTTTCTTCGCTCAAAATCGTGCTCTTTTATTCAAATGGATATGGAGGTTCAGGTCAAAGGATTCCTCTTTATGGTATAGGGTCATTAAAGCTATGTTTGGCGATGGTGGAGCTTTAGACAACACTGGTAAGTTCGCTCGCTCTTCTACCTGGACTACTATTGTTCGTGAATGCGGAAATTTGTCTAGCAAAGGTATTAACTTGTTGTCTCATATGAAAAGGAAAGTGGGAAATGGGTTGAATACTTTATTTTGGGTTGATTCTTGGCTTACTGATATCCCCCTTAAGCAATTATACCCGCGTATGTTTGCTTTAGATTGCAATAAAAACTCTACGGTGGCAGAAAAAATCAACGCTAGCTCTATTTCCTGTTCTTTTAGAAGACTCCCTCGTGGAAGTTTAGAAGAAGAGCAATTCTCCAAACTCATCGAAGATGTTAACTCTGTCATTCTCTCGGTCTCTAATGATAGATGGATTTGGTCCCTCGATTCCTCGGGTGAATTCTCGATTAAATCTACTCGACTTTTCATAGATGATCATCTTCTTCTCGCGGTTGGTGCTCCCACTAGATGGGTTTCGGAAGTCCCAATTAAGATTAACATCATGGCTTGGAAAGTGAGTTTGGATAAGCTCCCAACTAGGCTTAATTTGTCTTTTCGGGGTATTGAAATTCCCTTTATCACTTGCCCTATTTGCAGCTGTGTAGGGGAGTCATGCTCACATCTTTTTTTCTCTTGTTCTATGGCCCGGAACATTACTACCAAACTGGCTCGATGGTGGGAGTTTGATTGCCCGGATTTATTCTCATACGATGATTGGCTTGAATGGTTTCACACTCTTCGTCTCCTTAAAGGTTTTAAGGATATATTGGAAGGGGTCTTTTACGTTATGTGGTGGGTGATATGGAAGTATCGTAATCAGACATTGTTTGGCTCATCTCAACCGCGTATGGATATGCTTTTTGATGAGATTGTTTTACTCTCTTTTACTTGGTGCTCCAATAGGTGTAAAAACAATTTTGATTGGATCTCTTAGATGAAATGTCCTAGATCCTTATCTTTGTAATTTTCCTAGCGCCTTGCTAGTTTCTTAATATAATTTGCCGTTCTAAAAAAAATTAAAACACTAAGTATACAACATCTTTATGAATAGTTTAGTCATTTCATCTATTTTCATCTTCTATATTATATAACTTTATCCAAACTGAATAAATTCCAATTAAAAAATACCCAGATTTTGACCAACTAAATTTCACCTCTAGAATCCAAAAGTATACTCTCACACCCCGACAATAGCGAAAACACGAGGCGTGACGGAGGATGGAATCGTCATAACACATGATACAATATAGAGAAATCTAAATGCATAACAGAAAGTGTCACAACATCCTCCGACAACAAGTATGAAAACTTGTGTCAAAATAGTCGATGAACATAACACATAGTTCAAATTTATTACAAGCCAACACCCAACATAGGGGTATGATAAGTCTAGAATAATCTACGATCATCAACATGAAAACAAGTCTCGAATGCAAATCCTTCAACAATGATCCCTTACGGGATAGCTTAAGTCTCTAAGGCATTCTATCTTGAACTTACTGAGCAATTGCATCACCTGAAAATGATACTCGAAAAGGTCAACATAAAGTTGGTGAGCTCGTAGGTTTAGAGGTAAACCCAGTTGTTGTGCCAGAATTTAAGTAGTGGACAATTGTGCAATATAAAAATAGTATACATGCAATAATATATAGAATTCTGACATAAAATCACATGATATCATAGCATTCAACCCAATCAACAATCTATAGTGTTCCACGCGCATATTGTCCTCCAAACCTATCGCCTACCAGCTGAAGCTAACCCTAGGTCGGCAAAGTTGTCCTTGCATAGAGGTTCACATAGAACTCATACACAAAATGATCTGTTTCGCATAACTTGTTCCAATACTCATCATGTCATTCACATAGCATTCATAGGCACATAGCATTGTCCAAAAAAATATAGAAGTTTTGCATAGATGAAAAGCATTGAAAAAGCATTTGAGTGTCATTTTCCCCCAATGGAAAAGTGTTTAAAAAGTGGGGCTACGAGAACTCACCTTAACCAAGATAACAAGTAGCAGAGAATATGATAGTCAAACAACGATGTACAACGGCTTCCAGACACGACCTAGCAATTTGACCGATTTAGAACATGCTTGAAATAGGTATTTGGATTTGATGCATAGGAGTTTTTGAAAATGTTTCTGTATTACTGGTTTTAGTGGTATTGGTTGCGTAGTGGTTAGTGATTTAGACTCGAAGAAAATATACCAAGTATGTACGTTAGATACGATACACTTATACTATTTAAGAAAATCGATAAGTAAAATAAAAATGCTCAGATAATAGATATTTATGAGTATTCTCTGGTAATTCATTTGGTAACCTCGAGTTTTCTAGTTTGAATTGTACGAATTATAAGAAATAACATGTTTTAGTTACGTCAAATCATCATTAGAAGTTTTATAACTTATAAAGTTATAAACTATATTTTTCGTCTTTTTGTCGATTTATTAAAATAATAATATTTTCTTATTTCGTCTTTTTGTCGGGTTTTTAAGAAAGTAGAAATTTCATAAAATATTCTAAGTATAATATTTTTATAAAATTTCGGCATGACCCGTTCGTTTATAAAACGTTTTCCAAGGTTTTAAACATCATTTTCCACACTTTTCTCTAAAACAATATAATATCGACAAAACGACCAAAATTCACATTTCACGACAATTATTAGAAACACATTACCCAACGGCTATCCAACATATATATAAGTATGTTTTACTTTCAAATGTTCGTTTTAAACATGTAAACGACAAGATTTTCACTCATTGGGCCTTAAGGCCCGATAGTAGTCAAATATTTCGTTACTAGTTATAAAGCCCGATTTAGGCCCAATACTAAAGCCCATTTACAAATATAAGTTAGATGAATAAGTCACAACACAAGCCAAGGCTCACGAACCAAGACCAAGCCATGGTTTGGCTTAGCTTATTGGGCCGTGGCCCTTTAAGCCTAAAATAAGCTATTCGTAGCTTATTTTTAAGCCGTTAAGCTACGTGAGTTCTTCAATACCAAAATAAGCTCTAACCAAAAGCTATGAAAATAAACCAGACCACAATAAGGTTCACTATAGGCCGCGGCCTATTGGGCCTTATTGAGTCGTGAGCCTCAAAAGCTCAAAACAAGTATGTTTAGCTTTTTAATAAGCTAATAAGCTACGTAGTACCTTTAGATATCATAATAAGCTAACAAATAAGCTATAAAAATATGACAAAAGAAGTAAATAAACCAAAAACACTTTCTTTTTTATCCTTGTGGTTTTCGAACCATATAAGCCCAAAATAAGCTCACTAAAACTTATCAATAAACCAAATAAGCTATAATCTATAATAAGCAAATAAAGTCTCTTCACCAACGCAACCGCTATATTAAAATGACCAACCCTTGTTTCCCTTTTTCTTTGTGTTCAAACTCAAATGTACCCTATGTAGTGTTTCGTATGTTTTTCGTGTTTGATTTTTTTTAGAAAACGGACCGTACAACTAACATCTATGCATCATTTTACATTCAAAAGTACAAGTTAAATTAAAATTTGAAGACTTACAAAAGAGGGTTTTGAAGACGAGATCGACACGAAACCAAACAACCTAAACGTTGTTTTTCCTTTACCCAAACCTTTTAGAATCAACCCAATACTCTTAAACCTTCATGTTTTCGATCAAAGATGGAAAACAAATGTGTTTGTGTGTGTGTTGAGGGTCGGACAAACACAAGAAAAGAGAGAGGAGAGAAAAATATTTTGTGTGTTTTATGTGTTTGAAATAAAGAGAATGGTCTATATATGCATGCACCTTAAGACAATGGCCCTAAAATCATGCCTTGTTTTCCCTTAAGGATTTCGAAACCGGTTGGTATCCTAGGGGCATTCTAGGTGCCTTCCGTCACTTGTCGGGTTTACTAATGCTCTTAAATCGTGATTTAAAATGTGACCTGAAGTTTTCTAGTATTTTTATTAGATTTAAAAATACATTTCCATGAACTTAGAGTATTCACACGATATTCTTTATAGTTAAATTGTTTTAAATTAAGTATTGCCATTTACGGACGTGCCGGAACGCGTTGTTTAACATTTTAAGCCGTTTGCGGGACAATCTCCCGGATAGTGATCAAAAAATATTTTAAACCTCTAAAAAGGTTTAATATATGAAATAAAAGATTTATTGACCAATGAAAATGTAGATTGACTACCGTCAACACGGTAATTGTTCCAACGGAAACAGTAAAAGTCAAAAAGTCAAAAGAGTAAAATTGCACATTATGAAACTAGAAAATCCGCAAGGGTTACATATACAACGATCTATGGGCGTGTTTGGTATGAGGTAATGAAAATGAGAGAATGATTGTTGGGATGATTATTTTTGTTTAGTACATTAACATTAAAATCAAATAATGGGATGAAATCTCAATATTTAGTTTTTTCATAGGAGGCAAGTGAGGTGCCTTTCAAACTCGTTCCATCTTTGTTGTTTTTGTTTTTTGTCCTTATGTGTGTAAAATTTATTATATTGTATTTTTTTGTATATTTTATGTGTTTTATTTTATTTAAATAATATAACGGTCTCACCTTGTAAAATTGATATAAAAACATAAAAAACCAAACACAAAAATTGGATATGATATTATTACTTTTATTTCATCTTATTATCACTCTTATATCGATAGTGATTCAAGAATACATACCAAAAACATCCTTAATAAATCTAACAAGTCGTTGATCTATTGGTGGGGATTGATAGTTTTATACCCAATGTATCACATTCTTTAACATTGTTACTTTAATTAATGAACTAACTTCTTATCAAGGAAAGCGAAAATAACCGCACACCCCCCAAAAGTTATGACATCATAAAAAATAGACTTACTTTTTCTGAATTACCAAAAAAGACTGAATTATGTAAAGAATCTTAACCAAAGTTCGCAGCTTATGTGTTGGCACAATTAGGGAGTTCCACATGTTACTTTTGGTAATATTATGTAAAAACCTGACATATTTGTGAATGAATCCTCCAAGGATTCACGACATAGCCTTCGAAACATAAAAGTATCTCTATGAATGATCGGCGAATCCATTAAATGATCGAAGAAATGACATTTTGAACAATCTTTACTTGATGCAAAGCTCTCTTCAAAGACAAGTCAAAACTACTAACCAACACACATATTTACAACATATACATATATTATATTGTTCAAAGTTTGCAAATAATCATTTTTGCCACACATTTTTTGTTTCAAGTGACTCACTTTGAGACACGATATCTCATTCATATTAACTACATTTTAGACACTCTTTATCTCGTTGGAAAGCTCTATTCAAAGAGAACACAAAGCCGGTTACCAACACAAAAATATATAACATATTATTATTTTAAAAAATTACAAACTTTGCAAACAAGCCATTAATTAAAAAAATTCTCAATATATTACAACAAACTACCATGAGCTTGTGAAGGAAGTTAAAAAAAAAGAATGTGCTGAACTACTACCAGCCCCACTTTTTTTTCTTTTTCGATAGTGTGACGTGGTGGCACCCAATTGTGCTAACGCATAAACTATGAATTATTGGTAAGATTCTTCACAAAATTTGGTCCTTTTTGGTAATTCAGAAAAATTAAGTTTAGAGTAAATTGCATAAATCGTCCATAAAGTTTAGTCAAATTGCATGTTTCGTCCCAAACGTTACGAAAGTGCAAGGATCATCCCTTGCAACAAAGGTTTCCCTACATATATCTCCACAGGGACGATACTTGCACCAAAGGTTTCCCCACAAGGACGATCCTTGCACTTTTGTAACGTTTGGGACGAAACATGCAATTTGACCAAACTTAAGGACGATTTATGCAATTTACTCTTAAGTTTATTTTTTAAGATGTCATAACTTTTTGGGGGGTGTTCCGTAATTTTCGCTTAATGAAATGGATCAAACCTTTTATGTGTAAGAGCATGTTGAGTTAAAAGTACAAAGTTTTAGAAACTACAAATCCTCATATCTTCTTTGTTGTATAAGGATTAAATTTCATAAGCTTTAATTTTTTTATTTAGATAGACTTAATTAAGTATAATGAGCCGAAATGATAATGTGTTAAGAGTCGTTTAAGAATTAAGAGAAAAAATATTAAAGACATACTTTTATCCTATTTAATTTTATGTACGTTATATTTATACGAGCATGCGTCCAATCACCAGAATCATATCCTTTTCATTATGTCACGGGCTAGAAAGATTTTACAGTATCATTTATTGCTTTTTTCGTCTGCAAAATAGTAGTTTATTTAAACGTATTTTTTTTTCAACTTTTTCTTTCGAAAAAGATTAGTGTCGTATAAGATCACACACACAACAGTTCAAAATCATACCAAACCCAACCAAACTGCATTTCATAGCATAAAAAGTTCATAACCACGAATGAGTATTTATTATTTTCTTAAAAAAATCCCTTGTAGCAATATATAGCCAAAACTTAAACCAAATTGTAAACTAGACTCAAACTTTCCGTTAATATACAAATCTAATTCATCGTATTAACGACTTTTCATTAAAGTAATATTAATTTCTAGATGCCTTGTAACAAATGAGACCAAATTAATGATTAAACACACCAATAACTAATCCAAGAATCAAACAGTAATGGCTACATGGCATATACGCTAGCATGACACACACAACACACCTATTTTTCTGTTTCAGTGACCGAATGAGCTGTTGAACAATTTCTTCGGCGATGATGGCACTGACCTACACGTGACAACACCCACCTCATCGTATACAATTTTTTGAGTCGTGTTGACCGTGTACTCAAATTAATCGTTATCACCGATTCACATTAGTATTTAACTCTTTTCACCTTTTTAGCATATACGAATATTAATTCCATTTCCAAATACAACTTTTTCATGATTTTCTCTTATCAACACCTTCAAATAACATACTCTTTTTCGCTTCAAAATATAATATTTCAGTTTGTCATAATATAATTATTCAATTGCAATAAATAAAAGTAAATTATTGACCAAAATTTCACTTTGACCCTAATATAATCACCATCATTTAAGCTTTTGCAACTAATTATTATACCAAATATACAATGAACCATTATCTGCACCGGTGTATCACTCTCAATCACAAACGCCCAACTAAAAGAATAAGTAAGAGCTTGAGTCCTAACTTATTGCTAGAAGTCACCAAAATATATGCTCACCGTTTCATGTTAAGTCGTGAAAAAGTCACTCACCATTTAAAAAGATACAGCTGTAATTTTAACCGATTTAAACGTTTTGAAAAAACATGTTGCTAATTAAACATATTTGCTAACTAAAATATACATTTACTATGCTGATCACCATCCGTACAAAAATGAATGAGTCAAACGTTACAAATGAAAAGATTTAGAGTTAGTTACATAAATTGTCGAGTTAATTGCATTTTTGGTCCCTGTGGTATGGTCAAATTGCAGGTTTTTGGGACCCTAACTTTCAAAAT